>PVJL010000478.1:305276-409063 GCA_004026885.1 Lyroderma lyra | reverse complement strand
GTCTGTCTCTGCTCCCTTCCCTCTCCCCGACTCGCCCCTTTCTCGCCAGCCTTCAGGTTTACTTGCGATTTGTGGATTTCTCAGCAGCCGGTTTGTCACTCAGGGTCCGCTTTCTTGGCTCCTGGTCGGCCGTTCAATTGTGTTTTCTGGGAGAGGCTTTAGGAACCTCCTCTCCAGTCGCCATCTTGTCTTCTCCTCTCTGTTCTTTCTTCTCATGATTGATTTGGCATTTTGTGGTCTTTTGTGGCTCTATGTAAATATTAAAATTGCTTTTTTTCTACTTCTGCAAAACTGCCACTGGAATTTTGATAAGAATTAATTGATTCTGTAGATTGCTTTGTCTAGTATGGACAGAATAACAATATTATTTCTTCCAATTCATAAATATAAAATTTTTCCATTATTTGTTTCTCATTTGATTTCTTTCATCACTGCTTTGTAATTTTTAGTATACAGGTATTTTACCTCCTTGGTTAAGTTTATTCCTAAGTATTTCATTTCTTGATGCTATTGTAAATGGATTGTTTGCCTAATTTTTTTCAGGTAGTTCATTATTATTTTGTAGAAATTCAACTGATTTTTTTCATGTTCATTTTATGCCCTTCAACTATACTGAGTTAGTTTATTAGTTCTAACAGTTTTGGGGTAGAAATTTTAGGTTTTTCTTTATTATATAAGATCTTATTGTCTGTAATTGGGATAATTTATTTCTTCCTTTCTGATTTGGATGCCTTTTATTATTTATTTACTTATTTATTTATATTTATTAATGTGTATTAATATTTATTTATTTATTTATTGCCTAATTGCTCTATCTACGACTTTCACTTCTATGTTGAATAAAATTGGTGAAAGTGGGCATCTTTGTTTTGGTCATGATCTTAGAGGAAAAGCTTTCATTTTTTCTAAGTTAATATTAGCTATTAATAATGTTAGCTGTGGGCTTTTCACATATAGCTTTTATTATGTGGAGGTAATTTAGTTCTGCTCCTAGTTTGTTGGCAGATTTTATCATGATAAGGTGGAAATTTTATCAAGCACTTTCTGCATTTTTTGAGACAATTTTTTTTTTTTTATGTTAATGGAGTATATCACATTAAATGGGATTTTTGCATATCTATTCATCAAGAATATTGGCCTGTAATTTTCTTTTCTTGAGTTGTCTTTGTCTGGCTTTTATATCAAGGTAATAGTGATCTCATACATTGAGTTGGTAAGTGTTTCCTCCTCTTCAATTATTTTTAAGAGTTAGGGAAGGATTGGTATTCATTCTTTATAAATCTTTGGTGGAATTCACCAGTGAAGCTATCTTGGCTTTTCTTCATTGGGAAGTTTTTGATTACTGATTCAATCAGTGATGTTTTGTTTTTTTCTCAGTTACTTTGAGAGGACATAGAGAAATAGACTTGAGGATATGTAAATATGTGTCAAGATGAACTCCCACAGGAACAATAACACTCAATGATTCCTCTCTCTTGTCACTTTGGTACAAGGAAAATCTCTGGGGCCAACCTACTGAACTACTCAGCTGGTGTATTTTCCAGCCTTAAATATACATATAGCCATTCTAGCGTGATTCTTTCTTCCACCACCTACCCAGCCTGTTATGAAACTTCTATATCACTCCCTAAAAGAGTCTAGGAGTCATCCTAGTACATTTTAGTAGCATCTCTTGAGATCCTTACCAGGTATTAAATTCTGTATCACAGGGAAGTACTCACTATCAATAAACTCCAGACCTATGTTCTGCTGTTGTTGATCTAACATCTTCAGAATCCTGTCTCACCATATTCTCCTGGCTTCTGCAGCTACCTATTGGCTGTATCTTGTAGCTCCTTCAGGATATGATCTCTTTCCTCCTTTGGAAGACCCAACACTTCTCTGGCCAGGTTATGTGGTGATTTGACTCTAGTTTTGCTTTTGTTCATTTGTTTATTTGGGTGTTTTGTTTGTTTAATCTGATAGCCAGCCTGGAAGGGAGATGGAGGTAGATCCTGCAAAACATTGGCTTCTAAATTTTCTTCAAGCAATGGGAGAGCTCTCTTCTCTAATAGAGAGGAATGGGCCACTTCTGCAGGTAGAGTTCAGAGGGATCTGTGGTTTTAAGGTTTTTGAGTGCATAGATCCAGATATCCCTATGCCAAGTCTGAGGGTTCCATTTCTTCCCAATTAGGTCCCCTACCTTTTCACAGTAGATTAGCGAACCCTGAAAACTCCACTTTATCTGGAGTTCTGCTATGCTTAATATCAAATCCTAACCATGAACCCAGTTTTCTTGCCTTGAGATTTAGAAGATATAAGTCTTTTTATATGCTGCCAGTTAGGCACTTTAACTTTCATATTTGCCTTTTGATTGGTGATTAATTATTTTCAGTTTTCCATCGTCTTTCTGCAATGCTTCATTGGCACTGAACAAAAACCATTAGATTGTCTTGTCATTAGAATTAATATTTATCAGATCTTCTCATATTGCTCTTCCCAGTACTCCCTTCCACCAGTTTCTGGAAGTTTAACAATTGCACCAGTATAACATGTTAGCGTTGATCACCGCTCTCCCAAACACTAGGGCATTTTTATTGCCAGTGAGATGGCTAATCCCACTCTAAAGCCCATTTTAGAGTTTTCTTCCTTGGACCACTTCTAGTACCAACTGTCTTAGATTGATTTCTTGGAAATGAAATTTGGAAAGATTTGCGTGCTAGAAGTTTATTAGGCAGTCCCCCTGTACACAACATCTACAGTGTATGAAGGCAATCAAATTGGGCAGAGGGAAGAGCTGGGCCATGATGGATTTGCAACAGAGGCCTCCTGCAGTCCCACTGGAAGATCTGGAGCTGAGATGTGTTTTTAAAATTGTATCTCTTAAGATAAGGGGGTCCAGGATTTTATAAGCTCCCACCCAGAAGACTTTGGCTGTAGGCTACCTCTGAGGAGTGGACATGATTTTAGGCTTTGCAGTGCCTCTGCTGAGGAAAATGCTCAAGGAGGAACTCTCAGCTGTGAGCACTCAGTCACCAATGTTCCCAACAATGTGGGAAAAGAATGTCTCATTCCCGAAGGTATTCACTCCAGTCTGGCCTTGCCCTTGCGTCTCACTCCCTTAGCTAGAAATTTAAGAAAAGGACCAACCTCATATAGTTATTAAGAAGATTAGGTAATTTATTCATATAAAGTGCTCACTAGTATATAGTAAACATTCATGACAATGTTAGGTTCCAGTAAGATATGCTAGTATTTTAGTAAACCAAGTATAACATACCTGACTGAGTTAAAACTGTACAGACTTAAAGACAGACTTAGCACTCTATGTTGCCTTAAGTAATCCTCATTAAGTTGTCTTAATTATTCAGCTTGTTACCTAAAAGAATCCCTAAATAGATAGAAGTGACATTTGTGAGAACTAACTCCAGATGTTTCCTTTAAGAAATCTCTTGCTACCATATTTCCATATTAGCTGATGGACATTAACAGTGTATAAAGTTATCTGATAGTCTAAGACTACCATTTTATAGGAGATTTCTAAGCTATAAGTTGTAAATAAGGATGTTTGATTTGGGTTCTAGGAGGAGTGAGAAACTTGAGGGAAAAAATGAAAGAACTGAATCAAGCAAGAGATCAGTGTGGAAGTTCTGGGAAACCAGAACTGGGGTGGACATTGGGGAACAGTGGGAAAAATATTATTGACTTTTTTTCTAATAAACAGGAGCAAAGCATAGCTATTTCTGGAGACAGATGGGCTTGTTTGTGAAGATTCTTAGATGTAGAGGTTATCTTAATTGATAAAAACTTATAAAGCAACTATTTCTCATAAATTGTTAAAGGAACATAATAATCCTGCTTAACTCCTTGTTGTGAGAACTACCATATTTTGTCATTTATAATGCACACCTTTTTTGCCCAAATTTATGAGGGGAAAATAAAGATGCTCATTATATCTGGGTAGTACTAATTCTATATCTATGTAAGTGTTTTTAATTGATTTATTTATGCTTATGATTTAAGAGTGTAACTCTAGAAATCAATAACAATATCCAAATGCAAAATAATACCCTGGAATACAATAATTATTTTTATATATATAAAAAATTTGTGTATAAAATTTCTTATACCTTGTATCTGTTATGTTTTGTAGTTACATTACATTAAGCTTTTTATACCATAATATGTTAAAAAATAAGGGCTAAAATTCTTTTATAATACAAAAAACAAGTACATAAACAAACAAATAAAAATTTGAATTAAAAAATTTAAATGAAAGATATTTTTTCTGAAAGTTTGGGCAAAAAATATGGGTGTGCATTATACACTGTAAAATGCAGTAAATAAAACAAACTATTTAAAATCCTCAGCATAATGCATGGTATATGATGAATAAGAACTTTTTTGGTTATTAGAATTATTAAGAAGCATCTATCGAGAGTAAAGCAATCAGCTTGGGCAAGCAATAGTAGTGATAATGATAGTAAGTGATAGAGCATATAACCGAGAACTGCTGAGCCTAATCTTTGTCTTCAGGGAACTTACCTCAGATACGTTCTAGTGCTTAAAACAGTCTCTGGATTTGCTGATTTAAGTTCACAGCCAAGCTGTGTAGCTGGAACCTAGAGAAAGGAGCAGATACATTTTTCATAGGAAGAAAGGTATTTCGATGATTTGCCTTTTAGCCAATCCTTTCTAGCACCTGTGTTTCCTCTCGTGTTTGTTTCCTCCTTTAGGAAAGTGTTAAACCCCACCCCACCCCCGCCTTTTTTTTTAATGACAGGCAGTAAAAAGGACACTCTTTCTGCAAAACCTGGCTGATATTTGTTGACACTGAGCTGAATGTGGATAAACCACTTAATATTTATAGACCTGTTCATAGTGGAAGAGGTTTCCGTTTCTTTCCTTTTCCTTTTCAAACAGCCACACAATAAACATTTTAATTAATGGCATGTGCAAGTCTTAAGCAAAGATTTACTTGTTTTATGGGTTTAGCAAATTCTTTCAGCTCCTTCCTCCCAGATGCTGACAGGCCTGTTTGTTTATATTTATCGGCACATCTAAAAACCAGCCAAGTACTAGGAGTATATTTTAAGAAGCTCAGGTAACTTTTGAGGTGGGGGATAGACATCTTCAGTACCTCACCCATCACACAGAGACCCTTTATAGAGCACCTCCAGGTCCTCAAAGGTGGGGTTAGATGAATCAGCCCCAGCTGCTGGGAGAAAGAGAGCAATTCTGCATTGAATAGAAATGACTTATTATCAACTGCTTACTTACAGACGTTAATAATTTATTTTTTTAAAATCTTCCATTCCAGTGTCTTCTTAAAAAGAAAATGTTTTTAGTCTTGATTGAAAGCAAGATTGAAAGCCATTCATTTTAAATACGTCTGTTCACATAATTAATGTTTTATGTTAACCAAACGATTCTCATCATCTCAAAAATTAGAGTCCTGTACCTCTGTGAGTAACCTCAAGCCAGTAGGTTATTGAAACATTATTCCCAAAAGTGTTTATTGTGCAAGAATTTGGAATAACACCATCCAAAAGGATCCTGGACGTAATCTTTGGTTTATAGGTGGGCTTCAAGTGGAACATGAAAGACCCGCTTATGGCTCACTTTTGCTCTTTTGAATTTATCTGGTGATGTCCTTATAACCTTTTTTTTTAAATTGACATTCCTTGAAATCTGTACCTTCCCAACTCAACATTTTAGCAATCAGGTTAACTTCACTGCTTAAGTAGTGTACCTAGCACAACTGAAAGCCAGACAGACATTTTAAAAACATGGGACAACATGGATAGATCTTGAGATCATTATGCTAAGCAAAATAACTCAATAGAAAAAGTCGAGAACCACGTGTCACTTATATATCCCACATCAGCAAGACACAGAAAACAGTCTAGTGCAGCGGTTCTCAACCTGTGGGTCGCGACCCCTTTGGGGGTTGAACGACCCTTTCACAGGGGTCGCCTAAGACCATCCGAAAACACATATCAGATATTTACATTAAGATTCATAACAGTAGCAAAATGACAGTTATGAAGTAGCAGAAAATAGTTTTATGGGGGTCACCACAACATGAGGAACTGTATTACAGGGTCGTGGCATTAGGAAGGTTGAGAACTACTGGTCTAGTGGTTATCGGAGAGGAAAGGTGGAGCAGGTGGTAGAAGAAGGTAAAGGGTAAATATATGGTGATGGAAAGAGATTTGACTTGGGGTGGTAAACACACAATCCAATATACAGATGATGTATTGTAGGAGTGTACACTTGAAACCTATATAATTTTACAGTGTCACCTCAATAAATTTAATAAAAGTTAAAAAGAATGTACCTCTTCCATATAACACCAGATTTATTTTTAGTAATAATTATGAAATGACAACAGTAGAAATAATAGCTGAGATTAGGATGAAAAATGCAAACTTAAATTTTTTTTTATTGACAGTCATATAGTCAGTCTTTTTCTGGAATGGCCATCAGAGCTGTCTTCATCCCCAAAATCTGACAGTTAAGTTCGTGAACATGCCCCTGTGCACTTACGTTGGCAGCACTGTACAAACAACTTGGTAATGTGTCGTAACCTCAGCAAGGTTATGACACTTTTCAATGACAGCTCTGATGGCTATTCCAGAAAGTTCCAAAACTGCTTTGAAGGGTAGACTAGGTGCTGGTGTCAGTGCATAGCTTCCCAAGGGGAGTACTCGAACGTGACCATAGTGATTGATATTCAGCAATGAGGTATGCAGCACTTTTTCTAGGATGAGTTCACGAAATTAATTGTCCGACCTTGTGCATTTCTATAATAAGTCATCTATATATCACATTATGTTTTCACTACCCAGAGTCAGTGTCCTTCCATCACCATATATATTTGACCCCCTTTACATATTTTATTAATTTTAAATTCACAAGTCTCTTTTACATGAAGCCACAAGAATACAGATAATTAAGAAGAGTCTTTAACTCCAGGATAAGTTAGCCAGATTCAGAAAAATATCATTTTCATAATAAATTTCAGAAATTGTCATAATGTACATGTTGTTTTCTTTAAAATTGATTCTGTCAGCTTTTATTTATTTTATTTCTTTATTTTTTTTTAAGGAATAAAAAGCATTTATTTGAGTGGAAAGGAACTACAGGCCGGGAAGCACAGGTTCAGGTAGCAAGTTAAATTGCGTTTCCGGGAGACAAAGGGCGGACTGCCTTTTACAGTGACAGCTCCTCCCCAGGTTCTCAATTAGGTCCGTTTTATGTAAATGAGGTATCCAAACTACACAGTTCTGATTTGTGATTTTGTCAGGTTTTAAGTGTTTCTTCTGTAGAAAAAATTTTAACACAACAAAAAAATTCCAAGTAACTCAAGTTCTATATCTCAGTCATTATAATCACTGTCAGAATTATTTTGAATGTACTTTTTAAATGTAGGAACTTTTAGTGCCAGAGAGGTTAGAGATGAACTATGTATAAAGCAAACTTAAACAATTCCGAACATTAAAAACACAGAACTACTGTGTTTACGTTAGATTACCTTCCATGTGGAACACAGTGTTTATTAAAGTATAAGTAATAAACATATACTAATTTGGATTTTATATTTTTAAATGCCACAATAATGGGAACAATTGTTTACAACTTAGACCAATAAAATATTTTTTCAGGGTATAGATATTTTATCACTGATGTAATTTAGAATTATTGACTCAGTCATAATAAAAAATAAACTGGGAGATATCACTACATGCCTATTAGAATGGCCAATATGCTGAACACTGATATCACCAAGTGTTGATGAGGAGGTGAAGCAAAAGGAACTCCTGCATTGCTGTGGGGATGCAAAATGGTACCCTTTGGAAGAGAGTTTGACAGTTTCTTACAAATCAACATACTCTTACCACATGATCCAACGATGCACTCCTTGGTATTTACCAAGGGAGGTAAAGATGTATATCCACACAAAAACTGCACATGAGTATAACAGCTTTATTCATAATTGCCCAAACTTGGAAGCCACCAAGATGTGCCTCAGTAAGTGAATGAATAAATAAACTATGGTACATCTAGACAATGGAACATTATTTAGTGCTAAAAACTAAATGAGCTATCAAGTCATGAATAGACAAGGTGGAACATTAAATTTGTCTTACTCAGTGAAAGGTCAATCTAAAAGGCTACTACAATATGCTGGGAAAACACAAAACTATGGACACAGTAGAAGTTATCAGAGGTTTCCAGGATTAGGGTGGGGAGAAGATAAAATAGGCAAATACAGTGGATTTTTAGAGCAATAAAAATATTCTCTATGATGCCATAATGCCATTTTACATGTCATTAAACTAAAAATACAAATGTAAAACCATGGAATGTACAACACTAAGAGTGAAGCATAACATAAACTATGGACTTTTGTGATAATGATGTGGCAATATAGTTTTTTCAATTGTAATAAATGTACCACTCTGGTGGGAAATGCTAAGGATGAGGAAAGCCGTGAGTGTGTGGAGGCAGGAGTACATGGGAAATCTCTATACCTTCCCCTCAATTTAGCTGGGAATTTAAAATTTCTCTAAAAAAATAATTCTTAATGAAAAATAAAAAGTAAACTGACTTCATTTGGTTTCATTATTGTTCTTAAATTCTCCAAAGACCACACCCTCCACCCCATTCTTGCCCACACTTGGATGAAGCCCAGCCACCTCTTCCCTTTGGCACCCAGACCTGCTCTGCTTCCCTCTGGGGCTTCATCTCTTACCACCCCACAACAACTCCCATAGGCTGGGTGCTCTCGTGTCACAAACACACTAGGGCTAATAGGATCTGCTCTAAGCCGCTGTCTATTTTCTGATAAATGTGTCAAGCCAAGCAACCATGGAGGAGGACTGTGGGCGATTTTTATTTTTTTAGGAGAATGAAAGAAAAAATTACTTGCCTGAAAGCAATAGAAAGTAGATGAGACTCAACAATAAATCAGAGCGACTGAACTGCCCCAGCTAATTTTTTCGGAAAGAAGTAAACAACGCAGAAGCTCGATTCAGACTATTATCTTTAAATGCATTAGGAGAATGAAACAGAAGAGGGAAAATAACTAAGTAATGCTTGTGAATTTCACACTTCACAATTTGTCACTTAGCTTCTGCTTTGCTCCTATTATCCTCTACTGATACAGCACCTGGACAATAGAGAGAGGCAGGAATAACAGGGTCCTTTTTAGGTAAATTAATTCAATAAGACATAAGTAAGTATACTCTTCTAAAAGAGATTCAAAAGCAAAAAATGTACATTAAAAAAACAAACTTCATCCAAGAGGGGTAGCAAAAAGGCAAACATTGGGCAGAAAGAAGAGAATTGGAGCCCTTGATCTGTGAATTCAAAGCTTGCATCCATTCACTCCTTTTAATAAAACATATAAATAATTTATTAATGTCAAGTATTCTGCCAGGTAATAAAAAATACAAGTGTAAACTGATTTCTGTGATTCATGCTCTGACCCACTGGTGAATTCTCAATATTGTGTACTTCTACTCATTTGATTAGGAGGCAGTCCAGTTTTCCCAAGGATACCTCCTCCACTATTCTTCTCTCTAGACATCTTTAGGGTGGAGTGGCCGTGGTGGATTATTGTCTGCCATTATGAAGCCTGTTTTCCTGAAAGATTAGGAAAGGATCAGATCCTGAATGTTTTTCATGCCATGCAAAGGAATCTGGAATACTTAAGTAATGGGGAACCACTGAAAGATTTTAATGCACAAGAGTGACACAGAGACTTAGGTTGTTTTAGGAAATTAACTGGTGTAATGAGTTGAATGGTGACTTCCCAAAAGATATGTCCTCATCAAATCCCTAGACGTGTGAATGTGATCTTATTTGGGAAAAGTCTTTGCAGATGTAATTAAGGTAAGGTTCTTGAGATAAGTTTATTCTGGATTGTCTAGGTGGGGGCTAAATCCAATGACAAGCATCTTCATAAGAGAATGACAGAAGAGAACAGACACATATAAGGGAGGTCCATGGGAAGATGCAGCAGAGATATGTGGCTACAAACCAAGACAGCCAGCAACCACAAGAAATGGGAAGAGGTGAAGAAAGCGTTCTCCCTAGAGTGTAACAATACCAACACTCCAGAACTGTGAGAGAATGTATTTCTGTTGTTATAAGCCACCAGTTAATGATAATTGGTTATGGCAACCACAGAAAACTAATGCAACTGGTGACAACATTAAGGCTATGTTTAACACAGGAGTATGATTAAGGATGAAATGTAATGAAAGAAAATGTTGCTATAGAACATATCTCAGAGAACATAAACCAAAATGTTAACTTTAGATTGTAGGGAGACTATATAACTTTTATTTTCCTCTTTATTTTTATTTATGTTTCCAGTTTTTATAGAACTATAGGCACCTACTATTGCATAATGCCCAATACAGGAAAAATAAGACAAGTGAGGTAATAAGGACTTGAACTGAGGCAGTAGAAGGGAACATTCAGAAGAGATGTTCCTTACTGCATTATCTGTCTGTTTTTCTACCTATCTATCTAGCCAGCCAGCCAGCCAGCCAGCCATCTATATATCTGAGAAATATTTTCTGAGTATTCATTATGTGCTGTTTTAGGCATTGTAGAGATAACAGTGAACATTACAAATAAAAATAGATAAATTTCTGCCTTAGGGATCTTCCATTCATGTAGAGCAAACCATAGAGAGTTTTGAGCAGAGCAGGACCCATAGATGACCTTGTTTTAAAAGGATCATTTTGGGTGCTCTGTGTGCACTTGCTGAGAACAAAGAGAAAGTAGAGAAAACAGGAAGCTTTTCCTACCATCCAGGTGAAATGAGAGTGGCTTGTTCTAGGGTATGACCTGAGAGATTAGGGTTTCAGAGAGGTGGCTGACTCGATCAGAGCCAAAGGGAATAATGAAATGACCTTGATCCTTCCAAGGCCTATAGTCATGGTGAGGCTACAAGTGTGGGAGGTTAGGGAGGGCTCTGGATCTGGGGCCTAGCTCTTCTCTGGAATATATGGAATCTCGGTGGCTAAGGGTAGCGGAGCCAATCTTACTCAGAGTATATAAGGTTGTCTTTTGAGTTCCACTGATGAAGTAGCCATGGGGCTCAAAATGAAGTGATCAGAATACAGCTGGAACAGGGAGGAGGCAGTCCTCATGGATAGATCATGTCTCTGAATCAGGCCCTCAACTCTGTTTCTGAGGATAATTCTCTAAGGCACATAATTTGCAAAAACTGTTCCGATTGGATGACATCTCATTTCACACAAGAATGTTGTAATAATATAGGTGGTTAAGAGAAATCATTTAATGTGTTAAAAGCAATAAAGAGATTCTGTATCCAAAGTAAGGAAGAATAGTGTAACAAAAAATCATTGCATGCATAAATACAGCCCAGCTACTTGGGTGAAGGGATTAGTTTAGAGTCTAACAAGCTGCAGTCAGAAGAAGTTAGCTGAAAGATTAGCATGCCTGTGTGAACCAAAGTTCAGGGTGATGGGGATTAATGTTAAGGAGGAAGCTATACAGTCTTCTATTTCTGAATCGTGGGCCTAGTGGGCTCTCCTGCTAATCATGGGGTCAATGTAGAAAAGCCATCATTCATTTATTTGACTCCAACACATATGGTTCTAGTCTTAATAAACCTCTTGGTGAGTCAGGGTGGCTCTCTTAATGGTGGACTTTCTGTAAGAGGAAAGCATGATAACATTTCTCAGATAATACCTTGTGTACCTCTCTCCATGTGTGGATGGCATCCTAGTACGCTTTGTAATTTGATAGGCATCATAGCCTCTTACTTGGGAATAGAGGCCTACATGATCTACTTACTTTTGTATCAAACAAAGGATCTGGTACATTGCTTTGCACAGAGTAGAGACTCAGGCTGTGTCTGGACAATTGACCGAGGAAAGGAGAACAAGGCGAGGAAGTAAAACCATGTTCTTAGAAGGACTACACAATAAAAGTACCTCTTTTCAAATGACTTGTGTGTCACAAAAAAATGCAAGAGCACAGCTCTCTTTGGGGACATCTGCATTCTATATGTCCTTCAACCCTCAGCCCAGAAACTTTTCTTAAATATGGACTTCATTTCTATTTACGATTGTTTGGTAAACCAGCTATGATTACATATGACCAACATTGGTTCTTCTGTGATAGATGTGTGATCCATTCCAGTCCGAACTCCTGTGCAGGTGATTCTATTTCATTCCCCTTACTTACGTGATCTCAAAGGGCTACTACTGTAAGGGAAACCTCCACAGAGCTATAGAGTTTCAGGAAAACTACCTTCCTCTTGGGTCTTCTTCCCAAATGGGAGGAAACAGAACTGATTATTTTAACAAGCAGAATTTCTTCCCCCTCAAGTCATGACTTGGTTATATCAGATAAATGCAAAGCTATTGAGCAAACATCTTCAGGCCGTGTCTTTTTTCCCTCTCACAAGTGTTTGGCTGTTTGCCTTTAAACTGCAAGCTGGCGGCCTTCATCCATTAAAAGCTTAATAACCTGAAAACCCACAGGGCACCTTGAACACCTGTAGTTCTAGAGCTTGAGGACGGATGGAATAGAAATCTAATGCTGTTGACCCCCTTAACTCCTGCTCACAGTCTGTGCCTCCTATTACACCCACTCAAACCCTCACTGAGGCCAGAAGCACAGAGGACTCTTTCATACAGACATCTCTAGAGTAGATACTGTCCATTTCAAAGGCAATTGGGCCTTCTCGGCTAGATGTCCTCAAAGTGCAATCCGCATACCTAGACTTGCACCATCAGTATCACCATCACCTGGGAGGCTATTAGAAATGGAATTCTTGGGCCCTAGTCCAGATTTCCTTAATCATAGACTCTGGAGGTGAAATCCAACAATGTGTTTTAACAAGCTCTCCAGGTGATTGTAATGCTTACTAGAGATTGAAAACCACTGCTCAAGGTCACTGAACCAATGGCATTTAGCTGTAAGCCACATAGAAATTTATAACACCTAAGGAGCCACTCCTAACCTTGGTCTCAGGAATTGTAGGAGTTGGTAAGCTCATTTCAAAGGAAAAATACTCAACTTGGAAGGCGCCTTGATAGCAGGCTGTGCGCCTTTTGACATACATGATATTCTCCTCCAAGGTGGTCCAAGGGAGCTGAAAAAACCCTGAGGATTCGAAACGTAAGTTGATGAAACCTGGAGTTGGCAAAGGAGGGGCTGCTTTCATAGAAGTTACTCTCTCCTTTTAGGCTTGACTGTTCGTACTCAGCTATTATTTTCCCTCATTGTACCCCATAGATTTTGCTTTCCAGTATTTATTTCATCAAGGGGGATTCAAAACAAGGATTTATGAGGTGTTACTGTGTGTAAGGTACACAACAAACATAGATATCTCAAAAAAGGGGGCATCAGGAACCTAATTTAGGGCACTGAAACAGGAGGTTAGCTACCACATGCAAATGTATTTTAGGGAAAGCTCCTCTGAAATTCACCTCTCACAAACAATGACCATCTCGCTTGGTGCCCTTGCTCTACTGCACAAATTATATTGTACTGCACAGATACCTTCCGAGAATGCAGGATGTTTTCTTGCAAAACTGTGCATCCACTTTAGTGTTTTGTTTTTTTGTTTTTTTTTTTTAAACCAAGCATTTGAACTCATTGGAGACACTCATTCTCTAAAGGAAATTTTCAGAGAGTCTGTTTGAAATGCACTTAAAGGTGTATGTTTTATTTCATTTTAACAAATCTAATCTTTTATGCAACTAAGTTTACATACAGTAAGATTGAGTTGAGTTAACATTTAATAGAAAAGAAGCAGAGCAGGTGGACACATGGTTTGGAGTTTATAGAACTCCTTTTTGTGAGGCTACAGTTGGGGAAGGCAGACCGTAATCCACAGGGAAATTGAAGTCCAAGGTAACCTAGCTCTATACCGTATTAGGAAGGAGAAGGGGACTCAGGTTCCAATCCCTTCAGGGTTATTCTTTTCTTTCTCTCTCTCTTCCTCTCTCTCAATATATGAGGGCTGTCTGGAAAAAATCCAGCCATAACTGCCTCTATTGTTCGTATTCCATGGCTGGATACTTTTTGGACAGTATATATGCATGTGATTAATTGCCAACTTCAATGCATTATTAGGATGACCTAACAACACAAACTATTTGATCACTATAAAACATTGTGTCAATGTAAAGAATTACTAGAACTGAAGGAAACCTGCAAGTATCCTTAAATTATTAACACTTAACACTTCCCTTTGTGACCCATTACAGGTTATTTCACCCACCCCACACGTCACTTCTCTGCTTGCCCAGCTCTCAGGTTGGACTAGTTTTAGGAGAAGAGACAAAACTGCTAGCAGCAGAAAGGATGGGGATGGGCTTTGGGACTGTTTTATCATGAGCACATACCCAGAAATATTTATTTATTTATTTTTATTGAGGTATAGTTGACATGTAACACAGTATTATTAGCTGTAGTCAATGCTGTACATTCTATCTCCATTCCATCTATTTATTTTCATATATTGCCTTTTGATCTTCTTTACACATTTTCTGCTGTTCTCTGTTCCCTGTCAATACAGAGGTATTTGTGAGTTCAGGCTTTTTATTTTACTTTAATTTTTTTGATGCTACATGTTAAGTGAGATCATCATGTAGTATTTGTCTTTCTCTGCCTGACTTATTTCACTTAGCTTAAGACCTTCAAGTTCTATCCATTTTACTGCAAATTTTCTTCTCTTTTATGACTAAATAATGTTCCATTGTTTTATACTAACATATCTTATCCATTCAGTGATGGGCACTTAGATTATTTCCATATCTTGGCTATTGTAAATTATTCTGCAATGAACATAGGGGTACTTATATCTTTGCATCTTTTCCAGTTGTATTTTCATTTACTTTGGATATATACCCAGAAGTAGAGTTGCTTGATTGTGTGGTAGTTCTATGTTTTAATATTTTGATGAATCTTTATACTGTTTTTCATAGTGGTTGCATCAGTTTACATTCCCACCAATAGTGCACGAGCGTTCTCTTTTTCCACATCTTTACCAACACTCATTATTTCTTGTCTTTTTGATAGTAGGTATTCTAACAGATGTGAGCTGATATCTCATTGTGGTTTTGATTTGCATTTCCCTAATGGTTAATTATGTTGAGCACCTTTTCAGGTCTGTTGCTTGTCTTTGGAAAAAATACATTTTCACATTCTCTGCCCATTTTTAAATCAGATAATTTTTTCTTTTTTTTTTTCTATTGAGTTGTGTGAGTTCTTCATATATTTTGGATGTCATTCCCTTACCAGATATATAATTTGCAAATATTTCCTCTTTATTTTGTTCATTATCCTTTAATTTTGTTGTGCAGAAGCTTTTTAGTTTGATGAAGTTTCACTTGCTTATTTTTGTTTCTATTGCCTTTGCTTGTGGTGTCAAATCCAAAATTATTATCACCAGGACACCAAGGACCTTACCACCTGTGTTTTCTTCTAGGAGTTTTGTGGTTTCAGGTCTTATGTTTGATCATTTTACAAATTTGTGTGTTGTTGGCATATGGCCATGCTAAATTTCCTTGTATCATTTCAATTTTAGTATATGTGTTGCTGAAGAGAGCACAACAATGTTTCTCTTAGCATCTCAATGTGTGTTTATACTTGTTTATATATGTATACCTATATATGTGTGTGGTGGGGGAGGGCGGGAGGGGTCAGTTAATCTGAGATGCAAAATAATCTATTGAATATGCTGCTAAACAAGAAATATATGGCCTGTTGGAACAAACAGCTATCAACTAGTGAAACTGCCTAATCCACGAAGTGCTGAGTTATGTTCACAGCATAAGCAGTGGGTTTCTTGTGCTTTTCTCAAATGCACACTTCCTCCAAGGGGAGATTTAAATTGACCTTATCCTCTGCTAGTCGAACTTGAAGAACATTGAGTTGTAATCTCTTTCAGTTTCCTCTCTAACCTCAGGGCTGAAGATTAGAATCATTTTTCCAAAGAGAATATTTCTCTCAAGCACTTCCTGCAGCATAGCATTCTTTACAGAAGAATGTCTGGGGTATTTTCCTGACAATGTTGGAGACAGGCGGACAGTCAGAGCATTATGATGGGGTTGGCCTTCCTGTTCCTGGCATTTCAAGGGTCCAAGCCCCTTACTCCTGAGCCAAACCAAAAAAAAAAAAAAAAAACCACGTTATAAATTCACTGTGGAGACCACAGTGAAAATGAGGGAGTGACCCTGCTGTCATAGGATGCTACCCCAGCTGTTTTCCACTCACAAGCTTGTTCTGAACAGACCAAGGAAAACACAGAATGTGGCTGTGCTCAGGCTCAATTATACATTCAAATTGCCTGTATTTAAAAACCCCTAAAAACTGTAATGACTTAATTAAACTGGTAACTTTATGGCATGGTGCTCCTCACAGCCTAACTCTGAGGCCTTTCTCCGTAACTAGGAAGACAGTGACAATCAGGCCTTCTGGGCTGGCTGGCTGTCAGAAAGAGCAGGGGCTCCCCATGGGGAAATGAAGTGGATCTTGGGGGAAGCTCATTCCCCCTCCTGGCAGATGGTCTACAAACCTCCAGTCCTTTGGAGGACATAAAACCGGGCTCTGGGGAAAGAGTAAGGTTTAATTTAGGTTCTAGAAGAACTGGAAGAGTTTTCACACTGTGAAGTTGCCTCTGGAATGCATCAAAGAAAACACTGTTTCAAAGAAGAGACGACGGGATAGTAGCTTACCGCTTGTGCATTACCTGAAAGGAAAAGAAGAGCCGCCTCTAAGAAAGGAGTGTCACTGCGCCCCCCAGCTCCACGCCACCCCCAGTCCCTATCTAAATGGCCTCATTCTTACTTTCCATGCCACATGATATATAACCTGGGAAGAGTATTTTAGTGTCATGGAGTACACTTGCACTCTTCATCTAGAGGTGGCTGGCTGTTCTGAGTCAACACCAGCTGCTTTACAGAAATGGTTTGTTAGGGTTACAACGGTTTCATGATCAAAACACTCAGGTCTCTTGATGTTGTTTGAGAAATCCTTTATTCAGGAAATGTTGAATTATTTGTTCAATGCAAGAACTAACTTAAGAAAATTGCTGATCACACTGATTTTTTAAAGTGTAGTTAAAATCATGAGCTAAAACATTCAGATTTTGTGTGTGTGTGTGTGTGTGTGTGTCTAATGCCACTTCTCTCACTCACTAGTAATGGAGATTAAGTTAACAAGTTAATTTTAAGTTAGCAAGTTAATTTTATCTTTCAAATGGAATAATAATACTAGTTCTTACCTCATGAGTTTGGTAGGATTTAATGAAATCATTTATATAAGATATTTAGCACAGTGCCTGGTTCTTAATCACTCAAGGCTAGCTCATGATACTGATATTATTATTATTATTATTATTATTATTATTATTATTAATTTAACCAAGCTGCCATTCTGTTGGATTTTTACTATGGCACCATCCAACAATTACATATTTCTCATTGGTCAGATAAAGAGTGAATGAGGCATTTTTGCCACCCTGGCTTCTCAGGCTTACAGAGAGGTGATTGGCAAACCAGTTCTACTAAGTTTTACTTATTTGCTATTCCAGTGTCTGTCTTTTTATTTCCCCTTTAACAGCTGCTTGCATTAGCCTTTTGGGAACTGAGCAAAAGAGTTTTTCATTTTTAGGAAGCCACATGTTCTCTGTCTTTAAATCAAAGGTGAAATGCAGCATACCATGGCAGTAATCCAAAGCTTGGAGGCCACACGGACCTGATTTAAACTCATTTCTATGAAGTCAAACCTCATCCTTCGCTTTTGAAAAGCACTGAAAATGATTAGCTGAGACAGCGATGAACAAATATGAGAAGGAGGCCCCTGGTGGCCGAAATGAGTCTTCTCTTTCTCTGGTTTTTAATGGCATGCGAAAGGCATCAATCCACCCTTTTCATTTCCTATTAGCCAAATAGAAATGTCTTCAGATAATGTGAATACCTTATGGCATAAGTGACTTTCTAATGTATCTTATTAGAACTCCTTATCTGTGTAAATTAGGCATCACTGGGGCCTTACAGCCAGGAACATACTTCTCAAAGTCTGACTGTTGGGAGCAGCTCACAGAAAGATAGCAAATACCACTGGGGAAACTTCTAGGAGACATGGCAGCTCTAGCCTTTCCTCAAGCACAGTGACTTTCTGTCATGTCACATGCAGGAGACATGTTTGTGTGGCAGCTTTACCCAGAGATGAAGTTGGAGTTCCCAAATACCTCTCAGGAGCCATTTGGGAAAAATCACACTGCTGCCCCAAAGCAAAGAGAGAAACTCCATCCTTGAAGAGTATTCAATATGCTTTTGAGAATGATGGCCTGGATTTTGGACATGCACTTTTTTGAAAAGGAAGTTTTTGGATAATCTAGGCTGCTTTGCTGATTTTAATGTAGACGAGGCTACAGTAAATCAGTGTTGGAGAAATTGCAAAACAAAAACCTAACCCCAACCCCACCCCCAAACCAACAACAACAAAAAATCCCTCTGAAGTGTTTCTGTCTCTTCAGAATAGAAGGTTAAGATTCTTTTTTAAAGGAAATGGCTTACCTGAGAATGTGCATGGTGGGACTGAGCACTTCCTATCGGCCAGCTCCAATCTCTACCTCTTTCCTCCCCCTAGAGGCTGTATCACACGCAGTCTCCTATTACTCTGCTTAGATTTACTTAAAATGAAGACCCAATTTCTTCATTTCCCAAAGAGACACTGCTAGAAGCTCACAGTGTTCATCATCTGTATTATTTTCCTTTCCTTAAGTTTCTCCTTACAGAGCTACCTCTCAGTTAACTTAAATTTGCTAATGGGAATAGACATCATTTCCTTTGAGAATGGGTTCACTCATTCCATCAAGAGTCACTGCCCCCTATTGTAAAAATCAGTATCTTCCATCATCAAGACAAACTTTCTACATGCAGATATTTCTTTTTTTCTTTTTGCATCTGAATTTTATGATTCAAGCTTGTTTTCCTAAAATGCAAGTGCATTTGATTTTTTAAATGCTAGCATTTATCTTGCTACATAAATCAATTGTTTTCTACTCTTCTCCTCATCAATACTTTTGCTTTTCAATTTCTCCAGCGTATTTCAGGTAAATGGTTAAATCAGTGTGGCCCCAGTTAAAGACACATTGGAAGTGTCCTGCTGAGACAGAGAAGATGAACACAGTTAATGGGTAAATGATAGGCCAATGCTGAAGTCAATATTTACTCCACACTGCAATAAATCTTGATAAGTGGATATCAAAACAAGATGTCAATAATCAGTATGATGTACTATAGTCATTCAGAATAGTTTCATTAGAAAGGCATGGCAATTCTGGGAATGAAGATTGTAATATTTTGTGGTATGATTTTGGTCCTATAAGAAAATCATCCTATAAACAAGGTAAAGATTCAGAATGTCATTGGTTTTTAGACTTTAATATGCATTAGATCATTTGGGTTGCTTTTAGATAAATACAAATTTCTGATCAAGTGGGAATTGTCTTGAACGCCCCCCCCCCCCCATGTTTCAAAAAAAGTCTAGGTGAATCTAGTGCAGAGACAAGCAAGGGAATATACTTTGAGAAACACTGATGAAATTCCACTGCTATTCAGTGTTGTCTGGGAGGTAAGCAATGACTTAAGTCATTGACCCATCAAATCAGCAACATTATTTAGAAACAAGTAAGTTTAAAACAGTATGTGACAGAAAACCCCAAGAACTACATGATTTTACTCATATGTGGAACATAAAATTGAAAGCAACAAAGAAGCAAAACTCATGGACACAATTAATAGTTTAGTAGTTACCTGATGGTAAGGGGGTGGGGTGGTGTGGGGGAGAACGGACAGGTGAACAAATATATGGTGATAGAAAGAGATCTGACTCTTGGGTGATGAACACATAATACAACACATAGACAATATATGGTAGAATTGTACACTTGGAACCTATGTAATTTTTTGTTGATCAATGTCACCCCAATAAATTGAACAAAATCTGAAAAAGAAACAGTATGTGCATATAGCCATTATGAAGTACTCACCTGCCTATAGTTTTTCTGTTCTACCTAATAAAATAACATTTTTTCATTATTATTATGAGACTGGGTACAGTAAGAACAAGGTTTATTGGCCTACTTTATCAGTGAGGACTGCTAAAAGAATTTCTTTAAAAAAGCAGTTGGTCATACTTGGAGACACAGCCTTCATATCTAAATAGAAATGCAAAAAAAAAGTTACATTACTATTCCATAAACTTAATCAAATAGTAAAATATTGGCAACCTTTTGGGGGAAGACTGAGAAAAAAATATGTTTTAAATTGGTAAATGTATAATTCTGTGACAAGTATCTCCTAATCAGTAAAATATTTTTGAATATGAAGGTCTCAATAATGTATGTTTATTATAGAGTATATAAGCATAAAATTGTACTAATACTTATATTATTCAGTAGGAATAGTAATATAAATAATATAAATTTTAAATATGATAAAACAAGTAACTAGAGTTTCAGTATTTTCTTCCTGCATACCAATATAGCATAAGTGCTATATTCTCAACTGCCCTACTAGTTTTATTCCTTTAGCCTCGCTTTGTATATTTTAACTGACTTCCTCTTTGATGCAAATTATAGTACTTAGTTGACAATAATTAAAGAATAATAATTTTTAAATAGTGGGACAGGAACTTTGTTTTTCAGCCATGACATAAGCTAGTGTTCCTCAAATGATGATCTTTGGTTAGTAATTTCCAGGTACACTTTTAAAATAGTTTTTAGTTATTCTTTCTCCAAATTGTAGGTGGGAAATCCATTAATGGATAGACTGTCCTCAATTTCAAGTTTATCTTCCATACTTAGTATTTAAGCTCATGTTTATTAATGATCTCCAAACTATGAATGTACATCGCAAGACCCTAATTTGGTTTGGCTATAGTTTGATGTTAATTGCTTGAGTCTTTACAACTCAGGTTGAATTTTCTTGATACACCTAGAGGGTCTTCTAAGTTTCCCTAACCTCCCTGGCTTCATTGAGCATTCCCTTTAAAGAACAATTGTGACCTATGTTTAAAAGTAATCTCAAACTTTATGTGCAAAGGAGTCCTTGGGATTTTAATAAAAGCAGGTTCTTACTCAGTGAATCTGAATCAGGAGCTGAGTTTCTGTATCTCTAACAAGCTTTCATGCACAAGCCTGATGCTGCCAGTCTGTGAACCAAAAGGTCTACACCAAGCTTGTCTAACCTGTGGCCCACGGGCCTCATGGGACCCAGGACTCTTTTGAATGCTGCCTAACACAAATTCATAAATTTTCTTAAAACATTACAAGAATTATGCAGAGACCTTTTTTTTTAGCTCATAACTATCAGTAGTGTTAGTGTATTTAATGTGTGTCCCAAGATGATTCTTCTTCCATTATGGCTCAGGGAAACCAACAGGTTGGACACCCCTCGTCTACACTGTACATTTGGTTCTTACCAAGTTCTACAAGCTATTATTGATGACAGTTCCAGACATGTACCCTATATATTCTACTGTATATGTTTCCCATGAATGGGCAAGCTTCTCAGCAAATTCTCATTGATGATAACATTCTTGACATCAACTCAGTAGTCATTAAAACACATATTATCTAAAATCTACTGCCAAGAAAGTACCTTGCAATCATAAACTGATCTTGAAAAAGAGTCAGAATAAAAAGCATGCCAATTTTTTGTCATCCTTAAGAGATTTTTAAAAGACCAGCTGAGACTTTATTGTTATTGTTGTTAGTTACTACTGAAAGCAGTCAATAGGCATGGAAAAACAAAAGGAGCTTGAGATACAATATACTGAAATGGTATCTACAAAAATGTTGAAACTAAATGTCTGGGAGGTGCTATAACAGCAATTTAAAGATTTTAAAAAAGTTTTATTAAACTATACCAACATACAATATTGCATTAGTTTCAGGTGTATGCCTAAGTTATTCAACATTGATACACCTACAGAAGTGATCACCATGGGAAATCTAGCAACCACCTGACACCGCACCGTGCTGTCATGATATTATTAACTATATTTCCTACGCTGTGTGTTACATCCCTATGACTCACTTATTTTATGCCTGAAAATTTGAACCTCTTATTGCCCTTTACCTTTCTTCCCTTTTAAAAAATTTTTGAATTATAGTTGACATTCAATATTGTTATATATTAATTTTAGGTATACAACATAGTTGTTAGGCTTTTATATAATTTAAGAAGTGATCCTCTGACTACTCTAGTACCCACCTGGCACCATACATAGTTATTCCCATGTTATTAAGTGTATTTCCTGTGCTTCACTTTACATCCCCATGACTATTTTACATCCCCGTAACTACCAACTGGTGTTTCTTAATCCCTTCACTTTTTTAACCCTCCCTCAACCCTCTCACATCTATTGCCCCAATCAATCTAGTACCCATCTGATACCATACATAGTTATTACATTATTATTGACCACATTCCTTATGCTATGCCCTACCTCCCCATGACTATTGTGTGACAACAGCAATTTTTATTTTCATTTAAAATCTGTTTCTTTGTATGTTTTATAGTCCATATGTATTAATTTATAATACTGTCATCATTATGAAGTTTCCAAAACCCAAAACAGCTTATATCTTTTATTTTAGACTTCATAGAAGATACCCAGAATTTAACTATTTGCCGTGATTTCTTATTTCTGGTTTCCATTTTGCTTGTTTGTCTAGCAGTGCTCACTGGAAGGACATTTTTATAACCCCATATTTCTTAGTACTTTGTTGAGGATACAACAGGATCTACCTGTCGGTTGATGGTCAGTTTTCTGGCTTCACTGAATTTCATACAGATTGTATAGAAGGAAGTTTAGCACACCAAATATTTGCTAAAAAGCATTAAGATGTCTGGTCTCATCTAGGTTTATATCAATACAAAAGTTTACATCCCAAATAAGAGCACAACCCTGTGGCTTAACCCACGCCAAGAGGAAGCCCTTGTCAAGACATCAGTGGAAGCCCACGTAGAAATTTGAGTAGCTATGATTCCTAACTTAGCCCTTAGCTCACGTGTCTGTGCACATAGAAGTGGCCATGATTCTAACTTGTCTACTGACAGGGTTGCACTGAGCAGGCTCTGGGATGCCAGGGTTGTCCATTCTGGAAAAGGCACTGGCTAAAAGATGGACATTATTGGGGGTAGTGGCAAGCATCATTTCCTTTGCTTCTGCCAGATCCTGCCCATTTCTTCAGCTTGATTTAAAGGCCGTATGATGAAAATGGCCAAGAGTTTCTAATCATAGCTATTAATTACTGAGGACTAAATTCAAAGAGATTTTCCAATTAAAATTTCAAAGTCTTCTAACTATGATGTGAGGCTTGAATGATGAGGCCACACAGGAGATTTCTTTAGAATAGCCTACACGGCATCAAGGCAGGAGGGAGATGCCCAAGTGTACAGAAAAGTAGGTCCTTTTTAAAAATGTTCTCAGAGCCTCCATCCACTGGAACAAGACATTTTGTCATGCTTGTTAATCTAACAAAGTCAAACTTGGAATTGCTGTGAGTGAACCAAGAACTGGTAGACCCACGTGCTGTGCAGAGATAGAAATAGACTGGTAGAAGATGATGAAGGTCCTTGGGATCCAAGAGTAACTAACAGGGAGAAATAGTAAAGAAGCTGCACTGGTTTATTTATTCATCATTTACTAGTTGCCTATCTTACTTGTATATCAGGTACAATCCTAGGCACCTAGCCTGCATCAGTAAACAAAATGAACAACGCTCCTTCTTCTCTGCGGGGTTTATATAAAAGCAGGTAGAGAAAGACCGTAAATGTTCAATGAAATAAATAGGTAATTCTGTTGTTCGTACGTGAGGAGATGAGAAGAGGTGCAAGAGTAGGAGGATAAGTGCTGGTTACAAAGTGGGATGGGAGTGAGGTGGGTTGTAATTTTGAAGTAAAGCTAGCAGGGTAATCCTCACTAAACAAGGACATTTTAACAAAGACTCAAAAAACATGAAGGGATGAGCCATACAGCAGCTATTATAACATTGGGGGGAAGTGCTGCTGCTTCTCTAGTACTAAGCCATGAAGGCTGCTTGCCACATTTGAGGGACTGCAAGGAAGCCCATGTGCCTAGCATGGAGTGGGAAGACGGGAAAGGTCATGGACACGGGTTTATCAGAGTAAGAGAGGCTCAGATCAGGTAGGCTCAAATTTCAATAGCAATATTAGTCTCTATTTTCTCTATACTTTTCTCATTCCTTTTAACATGAGTTAGTATCTTCCAGTCCTATTCCTATTCTGTCCTTTCTTACTGTAATACCTGTATTCCAGCTCCCTGATTGATGTCCCTGCTCATTCCAGTTCATACTGACACTGGGCAAATTTGTTTTTCTAATGTGCAGGGAGTTTTTCCTGGTAGAAACATCATCTTGGCTTGTCATTACTTCTCTAATTAAGTCAAAACTTCTGTCTTGACCTTGCAGGATTTGACTCCAACCTATTCTTCAACTTAATAGTTTCCTGTGCACTGTTTAATTGATCTCTCCCATTTCTACCCCTTTGCTTGTGCCCATTTTCTCTTGTCAACACCTTTTTTTCCTTCATGTCTCCTCAAATGCCATAGTCATCTTTATCATCGCCCCCTGGTCTCAGCAGCAAGTGGTTTCTCACTTTTATAAAATCCCCAGTACTTTCTTTTTATTTCCCTTCATACAGATCCTGTGTCCTCAAATGATAATTGTAAGTGGACTCAAAACACATTGGGAGTCAAATCTGTGACCTACTCATGTTTCCTTTCCCACAGAACTTGGAAATATTAATGCAGTGATAAATGCTGATAGAATGAATTTCAGCACACTATCTGTAAGCATAGGTAGGGATCTTTAGCATTATTGACCCAGACCCATTCCGCACACAATGGCCCATCCTTCCTCATGGTCCATGGGCATTTCACGTTGTGATTACAGATACCTCTGTACTCGCAGTACTGCTCGTGTTTCAAGCCCAAGATGAGGCATATGAGATTAATTTAGGAATCCATCATATTTTTAAAGCCACGACAACTAGCTGTATCATAAATATAGCAGATCACCCAGCAGTATAAATAATAGAGATGCTGCCTTGGGGGCAATAAAAGTGATTGACGCTCTGAGTGCCAGTTAACCCTGGTTGTCCTTGTTCCTGTGGATCTTCTGAGCCTTCCTTTGTGCCAGAGATTGGCACTTCAGAAGCAGTGTCTCGGGTGGGATGAGGTGGAAACAGATGTCAGACATCCACTGTACTTTGCTCGTCTGAATTCGCAAATGAAGGGGAAGGTATCTGCTCCAGAATAAACTAGGTCCACACGTACAGATGTGTCTTGTCATATCCATGTTAATGATTGAGGAGCACCGAAAAAACATAAGGTGTGGGGTAAGGAAAACTAGGCCACCTTGGTGTTACATTTATTTATTCGTTTGTTTATTCAAATTGATTTTTAAAGTATTGCTGACATACAATATTATATTAGTTTCAGGTTTACAACACAGTGATTTGACATTTATATACCTCATGGATGTGATCACTAGGGCAAGGGCAGTTGCCATCTATTGCCACACAGAGTTATTATAGAGACTATATTCCGTGTGTTATACATTCTATCCCCACGACTTCTTTCTTTTCACAATTGGAAGAGTGTACCATCTATTCCCCTTCACCTTTCTAACCCACGCCCTCCACCCACTTGCCCCTGACAACCGTCAGTTTGTTCGCTGTATCTATGAGTCTGTTTCTGTTTTGTTTTGTTTGTTCACTTGTTTTAGTTATTTTAGATTCCACATACAAGTAGAATCATACAGTATTTGAAGTAAGTACTTATTTTATACAAAATGCTTTACCAACCTTCTGTACTAGTAAGCTTTTTAGTGATATGTTATCATGTCCATTTTCATAGATGAGACATGGGATACAGAGAGGTAATTTTCCCAAGGTATTGGGAAGTAAGTGGAAATTCTAAATCCTGCTTAGTCTGAACCCAAAGGTTATGCTACGATAACTGCATATATGAAAAGTTAAAAAACAGATGCTCTCTAAGAGCTGCTTCTGCCCTGATGTTCCATGATGCTGTCAGGCTAAAGCTCTCCGGAGTTCCACAGCATGGCAGGTGTTAGGATTGGGTGATGGTTTTACTAATGCCTAATCCCTGTTCGATCTCTGACACCTTTATGGGACAGGACAAGTCGGCTCTTAACAGACTTCCTAAATCAAGTCACTCCAGAAGGGATATTGACTGACTGGCTAGTCAAGGAGACCATTTCCATTTTGGGTTTAAAACTGTAAGAACAATATTCACGTTCATCAACGTAGATTCATTCGCATCAGGTCTTCTGCAGATGAGAATTCTGATTTTGACAAACTTCTCTATCTAGCACAGTGGGGAGCTTGGACCTGGTTTTCTGATGGGCTTTTAAAATGGGTGTTTTTGTTTTTTTCTCCCTCACGGAAGTAACAAAGCATGTGCTTTTCTATCTTTGTGCCTGTGTTTATATTATTTCTGCCTGAAGTGTCCTGCTTTAATTTCCTCTGTATGCTAAATGCTTTCTCATCTCTCAAGGCCCTGCTCACTGTCATCTTTTTGAGGAGGCTTTCTGCCAGCCCCCATGGGTTTTGTTTTATGTTAGAGTTATCTATGTATCTTTACTGTAACAAACAAATCCTTGTATTCCAGCGGGGCCTAATGCAGTATTTTATAAGAAGTGAAATTTAAAAATAAATTTGTATTAGGAATAAAAGAATTTATAACATGGGCCTATGCTGGGACTTTTCTTCTACAGTGTCCTTTGCTGTCCCATTCCACCCAAATCATATTCAAGGGGGTGAGGGAATCTTAGGAAGTTGATGATTTCCAAATCTGGCCATTCAACTCAAGATGGGACTGAAACTATTCCTTAAGAACCTGCAATAGGATAATCCCTTAGGCTGGGTTGCCAGGGAAACAGCCTGTGAGATAGAGATTTGCATGCATATCTTTATGGAAGAATGCTTTCAGTAACAGCACCTGGAATTGGGGTGGGGAAAGGAAGCAGTCACGGTCAAAGGGAGAAGTTAGGCAAAGCAGTTACAACCAGGGCCTTGGCTTATTTGACGAGAAACCCTTATTTGAAGTCTTATTCCATGATGTTCGCAAACATGAAGCAGTGGCAGTTGAAACCTGCACCACGACTGACAAGGTGTAGTTAGAGGAGAATACTCCCAAATCTCTGGAAGGGCAGATTTCCAAGGGTCTTCAGTCTGATAATTCTGAGCAAAGAAGCGAGGAGAGCAAAGTGAGAGATACCGAGCGTTCAGTACACCCTGACCATGAAGTTGGAGTTCTATTCGTGGATCACTAGTATCAGAATCACTGGAGCTGCTTGTTAAAAACGCAGGTTCCTGGACCCCACTCCAAATCCATTAAATGAAACTTTCTGCATACTGAGTCTAGAAATATGAATTTTAACAAACATAGTGGATGTCTTTAATGCTTAGTAAAATTTGAGAACTTCCACTTCAGAAAAAAACGTATGCAGTCAGGAAGGTAGAAAGAAACAGACAGGTAAAGTTTCTTCCGCAGAACGTCCTACCCTGAGAACTTGATATGATTCTTCTGCATGCACCCAACATTGAGAAATGTTAGGCTCCTTCTTCACAGTCAGGGTTTCTGGTTAAAAGAATGCATGATTCCTCTAGGCATTGAATGTGTGTGATGTTGCTGGTGGCAATGTTAAACATCTGCTCTCTGAATGATTTCAGGGTCAGGCAGGGCCAACTCATAAAGAAGACAAGTGGAGTTAGGTTTTCTTTATTCTGCTTCATCTCTAAAACTATTGTTAGCTGCATTCTCTTTCTGCTTAAGATGTAGGTTTGTGCATTGCAGTGTATTGGTAAACTAGCTCTCCAGAAAATGCATGTATGCATACATACATACATACATACATACAGTCTGGATTGGTAGTGTTTGCTGATTCCCCTGGTGCAAATGCTCCTATCATGGCTAATTCCAAATTATCAATGATTTAACAACCAGCTTGCAAACTTTCCGAATGTTTAACATCTACTCTTCTAATATAGTAAGAGCTGATTCCAGCACTACACCGAAATGTGTAGCATTAATGTTAACACCAAAACTCACCTAATAGTATTTCTCTATATTTAGACAAGTTATTGACTTTCAAATTTGAATCAAGTTCCTAAATAATCCCCTGCAAACTTTGTCTGCAATGTCCAGATAGTAAATATTTTGCCTTTGCAAGCCATAGTCTCTGTCAACCACTCAGCTCTGCTATTATAGTGCAAACACAGCTATAG
This sequence comes from Lyroderma lyra, assembly GCA_004026885.1. NCBI lineage: Eukaryota > Metazoa > Chordata > Mammalia > Chiroptera > Megadermatidae > Lyroderma > Lyroderma lyra. Next base: position 380,732 of record PVJL010000478.1, on the reverse strand, counting down.
ACAATACATAAACAAGTGGACAAGATTGTATTCCAATAAAACTTTATTTACAAAATCAGGTGGTGAACTGGATTTGGTCTACAGATCATACTTTGCTGATTCCTGTTCTAAATCAAGTGGGCAACAGAGTTCCTTGTAGAGCACCTATTGCCCCTAGAGTCTTAGAAGATAATTTCCATCTCACCAGTGACCCCTAAGTGTAATACCCACACCTGAGATCTCACAGATGTTTTTCTCTTCCTAAAATGAAAATGATATGAGCAGGGGATAGAGATGAAGGAGAGTTAAGTGGTGAAGGAGAGAGACACCACCTAAGTAAGCCTCACCAACAAATAAGTCTAACGGAATTGTCGTTTGGCTGTGGCTCAAGCTTGACCTCCTAAGTTCTTTCTCCATGTTGATTTCTGTGAATCACCCACAGTATTCTTCCTCAATCATTGTAAATACTCATACAGCTCACCAACAAACCAACCAGGGCAATAAAACTGAGACAATCTGTCATAAAATAGATGTCTTAGAGAGAAGGGCAGGCAGGAGCTTAGAAGAATCAGTTGCCGAATGGGGTGATCTTCCGAGTGTGTATATGTAGACTTAATTACCTAATCACCTTATCCATCTTAGCTGGGGAGGCCAGGCCATTACCAAGGAACCCAGAAAGGACATTATTTTGCTAAAAATGCTTAGCTTTTAGGAGTGGGGATATTAATGCTCCCTTTGCTGTAGGTTCTGAGGTTTCCTTTCGTAGCATTTAGAGATGGTCCAAATCGGTTTGGAGACCTTCACAGCTTTCCATCTACGCTGTACCATCTGGCACATGAGATATACTGTTTAGCCTTTGAAATTTATATAGCAACACATTGAAGCATAGGGACACACAGAGATCAAAAAATGCCTCTGAGATAAAAGTGGGAACAAGAGAACAAGAGAGGAGGTGACTCAAACTCCGCTCTAACGTGCTTCCTACAGAACCTGAATACTCCTCCACACTTCCTTAGTAATTGCTCCAAAATATTTTAAGAATATCATTTAAAGAAAATTGTGATTCTTTTGCCATTCACAATTAAGCCACATTATGGATGAAGGATGAAGGCAGTAGTTGGTCCAAGTGAGTACTTAAAAGAAATGCTTATTTAAATTTTGTTGGTACTCAGTTTCAAACAATTGCATGGTTCAGAAGACTTGAGATGGGGTAGCAAAACCCTTGGGAATTCAGTCCGGCATCATGAATGAGCCTCCCCTGACAGTTCCTTTCCTTCCTCTTAGCAGAGGGCATTGTGGTCTCAACCTGATGCCTGAAGATCAATCCAGACACCCAGTACGCCCCATTGGTGTGCTATAGCCCAGAGATCAAGAAATGAGCTCTGTGTCATGGGTCCTGCCCAAAGCACAGAAGGACCCTTCTTCATGGCCTTTCCTTTCTCCCCTCCCCAGGGTGAGTCAGAGGGGCAGTTTGCAGAGAGGGGAACTCAGACTTACAGAAGTGGCAAAAGGCCATGTGACATAGATGTTTATGACCTTGGGGCTAACAAAGGCCCCTGTTTCTGTCCTTTGGCCATCCTCTTAGGGGCAGAGGAGTCCTGGAAGTTCTTCGTAGAGGAAAAATGGGGGCTGGTGGGTGGTGGTGGCTTACTTTTTTGTACCTATAACAAGGAAAGGCTGCATTACAGGGAAAGACTGCCAGCCATGCAGTCACGGATGGTTCACAAAGATCGATGCCAATAGTGAACCAGTCAAGGCAGGATTCTAGAATGTCTTCAAATTTGGGAGATTTTGCTTTGTTTTCTTTCTTTAAAAAAAAAGTTCTCATTTTGGAAGTTTCTAGTGAGTGTTCAACACACTAAAAGTCAGCCACAATCACCACTATTAAACCTACTTGCTGGTCCGGACTTCCTGGCTCACCCAATTTGTAAGGTCTAATTAGAGGCAGTAACATGCTCCTCCAGAGGGATTTTCTCTACGCGCTGGAGACCGAGTTGCAACAACTTGCTTGAGTAGCTTTGTATCGTCACAAGCGGCTGGGGAATTAGTCTCCCTAAAAAAACATGCTGTGCCATTGTGTGATTAAAGTGTTTCTGACTGTCGCCCGCTCAGAGCCAGCCTCAGACGCAGGCTTCCACTGCCCTCTCTGGCCTTCAGCAAGCATCCGCTTACATTGTTAGACCCGGGAGGAAAACCCAGCCTGCCCCGGCAAGTGGGCTTTAAAGATAGCCTTGTGACACAAATACATCGAATTTCACAGAAGCATGGCCTTAAGATTACATAAGAGCAGCTCAGATTCATCAACAAAAGGACATATTCTATGAGAGAAAAGGGAAAATGTGAACTAACAAGAAATGTCTGTAAATCCACAGGTTCTAACTAAGGTTGTTGGGTAAGCTGCTATTGCAGATGAAGTGAAACAGCAGGAATTCCTTCCACATTTATGGAGGTGGGGAGAGGCAACTTGGGCAGGAGGCCTTTTGGAGATGAGCCAGTCAGATAGTTTCTCTAAAGAACAGGGGGTGTGACTCTTCGTGTGCCGTGCAGAAACCGGCTGCTTGCTCATGCAGTCCATAATCTACCCCTTGCTCTGTGACCTTGAACATTTGTTTGATGTCTTGCAGCGTCTATTTCTCATCTCAAAATAATGGGATTGACCAAAGTGATCATCAAGTTTCCTTACATTAGTGAATTTTAAAAGGGAGTCATTGTTCAACTCTTGTATAGCTGTGCATGCCCTGTACTATATTTGCCTAATATTTATTTTTCAATCAGTTTTAAATAAATTTAAATAACTTCTCAAGTACTATTTAAATTTCACTTTAAGTACTATCTATGAAAATAGGGCTTTGATGAGCTGCTTTCACTTTAAAAAAAATACACCCTAAAATAAACACCTAAAGAATGTATTTATCCTCCAAATTATCTCATGTGTCACATTAATCTGCCTCACAGCAATTAAAAATGAAAACAATTAAGCCCTATCATCAGAATGGTAATATTTCAGAAGAGTTTTTGACATTTAGCGATTTTAAAGTAAAAAACAAACAAAAAAAACAAAACCAATAAACAAATGCGAGTGTGCTTATTAGGATGCAGATAATGAGAAGAAGTGGTTCAGCACGGAGTTACTTGGTTCCAGTGGAATTAACAGACCAGTGCCGCCACCAATGCTGGTTTCCTGTGTGGGGCTTGGACCTCTGCACTTTAGGAGCTGGAATCTGACACCGGTGACTCATGGGAACTCAGCCTCCCTGCCCTGCTCTTCCTCAGGCCAACTCGAAAAGAGAATTACCCACTTCCAACTCCAAGCTTAAAAGCAAAGCAAAACTTGATGTTTCAGACTAAAATATTATTTTAAAAATTAAGAAAGACGAAGAAAAAATACATATTCTAGTAGCAGGGGACATATCACGGAATTGTTCCTTCGACCATAGCTTTAGCTATAGAACTCAAGAGACACAATAATAAAGACGTTATCCAGAAGGGTCCACCTAATGATTATCTGAAGTAACGGGAGCATTTACTACAGTAATTAAAGCCAATTACCTTTACTTCAGGATCAAAAACAAATGTTACCTACTGTGCTTACGTGTTCCAATTTCGATAAATCCTACCTTCTCTGACATGGCCTTGGTAATGACTGGACATGTGGTTACACCACACGCAATGGAAGTAAGTCCAATGCTGCATGTGGATCTTAGGTGGCTGCCTTCCTCCAAAGCACTAGAACTTACCTCCCAGTGGGCTGGAGAGCCTTACTTCATGAGGTGAATGAGGATAACTGGATTGTCCCTCTTTGTTATTATATTAATTAGCACTTTTTCAGAGAGGAAGTGCATGAAACTCTGAGTGAGGAAAGAAATAAAGACATTGGTGACAATGTTTTTTAACTCCAAAAAGTAATAGATAAACCTTGGTTTCAACTTAACATACCTGGAATGTTGCATTAACTTACCTGTTAGGAGCCTGCAAAAGATGTTTGGCAATTCCCAACTGATTTTAGGAAGGGTGGTGAATGTCTACAATCCACGTCCAAAAGATAATTTAGGTTGAATGTATGGCTCCATTTGCTTTATCAAAACAAGATGTCAGCTTAGTATAGCTTTGAAACGGTGTATTCTTTGCTAACGAATAGACAGAAAAGCATTCCTAGAACTACTGTATACTCAGAAAGAAGAAAGATGGAAGGATGCTAGAGAAATCTAAGTCACATCACACACTTATTTTTAAGGTGGATATATAATGATTATGCTTCTTCAGGGTAGGGGCTCCAGCTTTTCTACAAAGAAAGTAATATTTTTCAGATAATGAATTTTTAAATAATTATTTAGCTATAGCTATGGAGGGATGCTATAAACATTAGTGAGATTTCCGTTGGGCAGAACTAGGACTCTTTTGTTAGCTGGACACACACTTACTTGTATGATGATTGTAAGTGTTTATTTCTGGAAGGCACTTCTTCAGCGATCATTTAATCCACACAATTTCTTTTTGAAGATGAGAAAACGGAAGGCTGCAGACGTGTGGTGTGTCGCCTGAAGTCTCAGGGTCGAAATATGAGAGATGGCTTGAGCCAGACCTCTGATAAGTGATCTGCATTTTAGAGTTCAGAGCTCCTGCTGCACTTTCGTTATATTCTGGTTTATAGAACCAGAAAACACAATGTAACAAACCAACACACTCACGGGTACACTAGGAGGGCACATTGCTTTTTACTGCTTGATCGAATCCTCAGAGAAAAACTCCGATTGACTTTCCTAAAATGTGCTTAGAGACATAGTCACTTGTGCTGATTAGAAGAAAAAACACTAGAGGTGATTTGGCTGTGATTGATCTGTCCATCACTAACAATATAATGTGGTAAAGCGGGCTTATGTCCTTATTGGTCACTCGGACAGAAAGGACATTCCTGGTTGGGGAGCACCTCTATTATTTAGGGCACAGAGCGAGCGTCATTTCACTGCTAGTCTTTCACTCAAATTTCAAGACCCAGTTGCTGGTTGATTAAAAAAGTTAACCTAGAGAATAACATCAGAAATTTACAATGTGGCTCTTATTTAAAAAAATATTGTGTGTATGTTTGTTCATGTGTTTTCATGCAGTATTACCGATTCAAGGACTTCTAGCTCACTTATAAATGAGTAAAATGTTTAACATATAATAATAAGCTTCAGGCATAGCAAAGCAAGATGCATTCTCATGTTGCTAACCCCTTTTCATTAGAAATAACACGCTGCTGAAAGATATTTTCTGGAAGTGTGTTTCTTTTGGTCTCTGGTTCAACTGGTATTCATCTAAAAGCATGTCCACATAGTTGCCAGAAGATTTATTTTTCTTCTTAGCAATGAAAACTACACTGTTGTTTCCTTTCCCACATGAAAGTTTATTTATGGTGATTAACCAATAAGAATGAAAAGAGGACTCCAGATAAATCTCGTATTATATGTGGCTTGTAACTGGCACTCCAGCATCAAGACCCGATGTACCGAGTACACTTTGGAAGAATGAAGCTATCAGCAAAATGCCCTGGAGGATAATAAAACTCTGGGAGAGAGGACGGTGTGTATATGAGATGACAGATCTGTGACCTGCGAAGCAGACTCTATAAATTTGGGCCATCAATAGCACAGTAGGAACAGTTCTCCTTCCCTAACGAGCTTGGTGCCCTCTCATGGAACGGCTGGTCTGCCAGCCCATTAGAGAGCGAGCACTGAGGCCCCGACCACGCAGTTCGCACAAGGGAAGCACCGCAGCCGTGGGGCGGACAGACCTGCTGGGAAAAGATGGAAGGGCGTTGAGCTCAAATCTCAGGCCACAAAGAAAAGGGGTAACGTGGACCCCTTAAAGCATCTCTGTGCATCGTTTGAAAACACAGAATGAACTGACTTGATGTTTGTGTAATATTTCATTATTTTGAATAGGAGTCAAGATTATAATGCCTGATGATTAATATACTACATGTATATTTATCTTTCAACCAGCTTTTATTTGATCTTACATGTAATAATGGGTGAAAGCATAAATTCAGAACTCTTTAAAAATAACGTTTGCATGTGTGTAAAGGGGTGAATGAGTGAGATAGCCTTAATTACCACCTCATATTATCTGTATATTTTAAATTGTAAGATGAAGATTTATAACATACGAAGGCTGTTCAGAACTAAAATCCAGCCATAAATGCCTCGGGTTTTCACTTTACATGCTTGATAATTATATTAATAGTAAAAAAAAGAAGCCCATATGCTTCCCCTCAATTAATGAAAATAAACATCACATCTATCACCTGTTTCTCCCTGATTTTTTTCCCAGTTTGCATGATTTTTGTGTTCATTATATCCTATTTTAAGAATTGCTGTATGTATTTGATAGTATATATAACTTATATTTTAATCTTTCTGAAATATGTATATTTGAAATATTTTACTTTGTATATTCCTAAATGGTGGAGTCTGTGATTTTCCATTTTTTCACTTTAGATGCAATTATCTTATCCCTCATTACTCAGCATTACAACACTGAGTTACACCACGCTGATCAATGCAGTAGTTCTCCACTTTCACTAAATAGAACTTCCTCGGAATTTGCCATGGTGTATGCATTGTTTACCTCTTTTCCCATGATGAGTAGCTCGTTCGTTCCAGTGTTGTTGTTTTGCTTTGTGTTTGTGTGTGTGTGCTTGTCTATTATACACACAATCACTGTAAAATTTCTTATCGAGGTTTCTAGACATACATGCCAACCCTTTTTCTAGGATATGCACCCAGAGGCATCAGTACTGGGACGCAGAACATGTGTACATTCAAATTTAATAGACACGTAACGCCGAGTTGTTTTCCGCAAACATTGAGAAATGTTGCACGCTGACCAGCAGCGTCTAAGAATGTCCATTGTTCTTCATCCTTGTCAGTACGTGCTGATTGACTTGTCATTATTTTTTGGCAAATTGATAGATGTAAATGGCTATTTTACATTCATTTTTTTCTTAATGCTAAGGATGTCGAGCAACTTTTTGTGTATTTACTCATCATTTTATTTGTTATTCTGTAAAATTCTTCTTTTTTTTTTTTTTTTTTTTTGGTTGGTTTCCTGACCGGGAAGCAAACCCAGGCTGTGGTGGCGAGAGCGCCGAAACGTAGCCACTAGGCCACCAGGGCACCCCTATTCTGTAAAATTCTTGTCCGTGTACATATACTTTAGTTTTTCGCTCCCCTGTAGTAGTGTTCCTTCTATATCTGTATCCTTGTGAGATGTACACAGACTCTGGGTGGAAGGGCTCATGTTTTGCTTCCTCTTGACTGTGAGCTTGGTCATTTGACTGGTTTTGGTCTATGTGATGTGAATGAAGTAATGAAATGACTCGAAATGCGCTTACTACATGTTCGAGCGGGCCGTCTTCAGCATTCAGCAACGTTACAAGAAGAAACGACAGGTAGCCATCGTCTACCACTTCCCAGCTTGGGCCCTAGGAAGGGAAACAGTGCAGAGTTGCCCAGATGACCCACAGACACGTGAGTGAGAAATAAATAATTACTCTTGTACTCATATTTCATTTATTTCTTCTCTAATCTTTATTATTTCCTTCCTGATAACTGATAAACTGATAACATTGGGCTCAGTTTATTCTTTTTTTATTGCCTTAAGACACAGAGTTTCATGATTTGAGATCTTTCCTGTTGGTTAATGTAGTGATTTATTGGTATAAGCTTTCCTCTTAGAAATGCTTTTGCTACATCCCACAGGTTTTGATGTGTTATGTTTTCATTTTTGTTTGTCTCAAAAGACATTTTTTATTTCTCATTTAATTTCCACTTTGGTTATTCAGCAGAAATTTTTTGTGTTTATGAATTTTTCAGTTTCCCTCTTATTGATGCCTAGTTTTATACCATTGTTGTTAGAGAAGATACTTGGTATGATTTCAATCTTCTCAAAATTCCTAAGACTGGTTATGCAGCCTAACATATGGTCTACTCAAGACAAGTATTTCTCGTGTGCTTGAGAAAAATATTCTGCTGTTGTCAGAATGCTCTCTATATGTCTGTTAGGTGATTTGATATATAATACTGTTCAAATCCACTGTTTCCTCATTGACCTTAAATCTAAGTATCCATGCATTGTTGACAGTGGAGTATCAAAGTCCCAAAATATTATTGCAGTGTTCTTTATTTTTTCATTTTAGCTCTTAGTTTTTGCTTTATATATTTCACTGCTTTGATGTTAGGTACATAAATATTTACAATTGTTACACCTTCTTGATGGGTCGACCTTTATTATATCATAAACTTCTTTGACTGTCTTTACCATATTTAGTTTGAAATCTGTTTTGCTTTAGTATAACTACTTGTACAGTTTTTGAACACTGTTTTCCTGAAATACTGTTTCTATTCCTTCGTTCTCAGTCTCTGTAAGGCATACACAGTGAGTCTCTAGTAGGTAGCCCATCATTGGCTCTTGCAGCTTTTTTTTTTTTTTCATTTAGCCATCTGTCTTGGTTTTTTGATTGGAGAATTTAATTCATTTAATTTGAAGTAGTTGTTGATAGATAATGACTTACTATTGCCACTTTGTTAATTTGTTTTTTGATTTCTTTGTAGATCTATTTTTTCCTTGTTTTATACCATACTGTCTTTTTCTGCATGTTCTGGTATGTTTGGTATCAGTATGTTTTGACTTCTTTATCATGTTTTGGTTTTTTTTTGTAAATAATACAGAATTTTTCCTTTTGGTTACCATGATGCTTACATAAAATATCTTAAAATAGTAACTCCCTATTTTTTTTAATTCATTTTTATTGTTAGACTTATTGGGGTGACATCTGTTAACAAGGATTGCATAGGTTTCAGGTATACAATTCTACAGTGCATTGTCAACTTGTATAAGTTCACCACCTAATGTGACTTATCTTTCCATCACCTTGTATTTAGCTTCCCCTCCCCGCTCTCCCACCCCCTTTGTCCGCCCCCCAACCTACTCGCCCCCAAACGAACATTAAACTATTGATTGTGTCCATGGACTAACACCCTATTTTTAACTGTTAACATCTTCAAATTCCTAAACTTTATACTTTTACTTCTCTTTTTTAAATTTTAGGTTTTTATGTTACAGTTTACATATATTGTATAATTTATAACAGATTATTGTAGTTATGGTTATTTTGATTATGTTTGTTTAACTTTTAAACTAGGTTGTAAATGAATTATGCACTACAATTACCATATTAGAACATCTACCGTAGACTATATATTTACCATTAGCAACAAATTTTATGTTATCTTCTTATGTTTTTGTGATCTTAATTAGTAGTCTTATTTCCACTTAAAGAACTCCCTGTAGCATTTCTTGTAAGGAAGGTCTAGTGATGATAAACTCATTCAGCTTTTGTTTGTTTGTTCAGAAAAGTATCAATTTTACCTTCATTTCCAAAGGATGGCTTTGCAAGTATAAAATTTTTGGTTTACAGTGTTTTAATTCACATTTTCTCTCCTGGTCTGAAATATTCCTATTGAGAAATTCACTGATAGTGTTACGGGATTCTTTTGTATATAATTTCTCTATTTTCTCTTGCTGCTTTCAAAATTCTTCTTTTTTTTTCTTTTGGTCTTTCACTTTTGACAATTTAATTATAACATGACTTTGTGTAGCCCTATTTGAATTCAAGTTATTTGGAATCCATTGGGCCTTATGGATGTTCATTTCTCTTCCAAAATTTAGGATGTTTTCAGTCTTTTTTATTTTAAATATAATTTGTGTGCTTTTCTTTCTCGAATACCTATAATGTGAATATTGTATGCCGTAAGTCTCACAGGCTGTCTTCATTCTATTTTATTCTTTTGTTACTCCAGTCCTCTGAATGGATAATATCAAACATTCTGTCCTCTAGGTCACTTATTCTTTCTCCTGTATGGTTGAGTTCGTTTTTGAAGTTTTCTATTAAAGTTTTCAGTTCATTCATCATTTTTTTTAAGTACTAGGATTTGTATTTTTTGTGGTTTCTATTTATTTGTTGAATTTATAATTTTGTTCATTTATTCTTTTTTTAATTTCATTTCATTGTCTGTGTTTCCTACAGTCCTTTAAGAGGAAAGCTGTTCTGAATTATTTGTCAGTTCATAAATCTCAATTTCTTTACGGTCATTTAATGGAGCTTTATTAGTTTCATTTGGTGTTGTCATGTTTACCCTGTATTAGTGACCCTGATTTCTTACATTGGTATCTGTACATCTGAGTAAGCAGTTTCCTCTCCCACACTTTACAGGTTCACTTCGGCAGAGACAGTTCTTCACCAGTCAGCGGAGTTTGGGTTTATGCATGTATCTGCTGGTAACCTCCTTGGGCAGGTAGGTCTCGCTGTGAGGGTATTTTGGGGCTCAAGGTCATGGCAAAAGCACTGAAGTTGAGGTTGGGGGACTCTAATGGCTGAGAAGTGCTGGCTTTGTTTCCTGCCTTAGTGTGGCTGTGGGATGGACTCTGTGCTTGCCTTGATTCTCAGAAATTCTCGGTGTGATAATGTATTGATCTTTCCTGTTTAGTTTGTCTTATGTGTGTATGAATACCTTGAAAAGGAAATAATTTACTACTGTAGGTTTATAGAGACGTTATCTCACCTTCTACTCTAAAATTTATGTTGTTTTTCTTTTATATTTAAGTATCTTATTTTATTTACCTGCTGATAGATTTTCTGTACGCTGTGAAGAGGGAACCTAATTTTTTCCTCATTTGGATAATCAGTTGTTTTAACATCATTTGAATAGATAATTCTATTCTCACTTACCTGTGGTGGCATTCTAAAGTGTGTCAAGCTTCTGTGTATGTGTTCTTTAACTGGTTATCCCTGTGAGAACAGGCTGCCTTACTGGTTATAATGTATAACAAGTCTTATTATCCAATAGAACAAATCGTTCTACCCTATTCTCCTTTATCAGGATTATCGTGGCTACTTTTGGCCATTTTATTTTCTAAGGTAAATTTTTATTGTAATTTACTCATATTTCTCCACTGCTCTACTTGAATAAGATACTACTTTAATTTGCAATCTTGATAGGATACAGATCTGCTATAAGTAGTGGAAAGGAACAAATCAGTTTAATTCTCAGTCAAGGTGGCTATGTTTTATAACTTGCAAGCTGCCATGGGATATATCCTTACCAATAGAAGTGTTAAGAGCATCTTGGAAGAGAATTATGGTCTCTTTCCATTACTTAATTGCTGCTTCAAAATGATTCATTTACATTTTATCTCTTTCTTTTCTTGATCCACTTATTGTTTCAAATACCTTGCTATTCCTAACAAAGAAATCATGCTATATTACCTAAAGAAGCTCATAGTTTGCTAGGTATTGATGAACAAATATATAATGTAGTGAGAAGCCCTGACATATATTGAGCTTGATGCTGCTGTTCTTGTGGTTTTACTTTTTTCTGTAGCCAGACTTAGCACAAATCTGCTTTGATTATTTGAGGAATAGTAATAGCCTCCAATGGTGTCTTGGTCTCATAAGGCTGTTGGAAAGCAATGAGAATATCAGTGCATATTAGTATAGGCAATTGACTACACTGTCCAGAAAATGGAGTCTAATCACATTGTTCACTTTGAAGTTTAAGAAAGGGAAGCATTCAGATTGAAGGTACTAAAGCAACTTAGTACTTAAGAACTCAAAGGGAAAATATCCCAGCCTCTTAGAAAAAGTAGAGCAAAGAGCAGGTGGTTGGGGTTCCAATATCACATAGACATAATCAAACATCAATTCTGATGACCTTCCTATATGTGGCTCTGATCCTCTGCTGTATAAAGATCCCTCTTATAGTCACAGCTAATCATCAGACACTATATGACATTATGCTTTCCCTGTGGGTCTTTGGATATAGCTTGCCCTAGCCATCTATGACTCAGCCAAGAACATTCCCTAACATCTGTATAGCAGAATCAACCACTTCTTGCTGCTCCTAGATACAGTGTGTACTGAATCATGGAGAGAACAGTTAATATTCCCTCAGAAGAATCAGGGAAAGAATTATGGAAAAGGTAAATATTGAGTTAAGAATTGAAGGAAGAGTAGGTATTTTGGAGGTGGTCAAGAGAGGAAGGGATTCTTGGTAAAGGAAGAAAAACCTATGAAATGCTCAGTGGTATAATAGAAGAAAATAAAAGTAGCAGCCAAAGTAGATGGAATATTAGAATGACCAAATGCACAAAGGCCAAATTTTGAAGTACCTTCTATGTCATTCACATAAGAGTGAGCTATTGAAGAATTTTGCACGTGAACATGAATGTTCTGATGTGCATTTGAGAAATTCTACTCTCATATAACAGTGTGGAGAATGAATGGGAATTAGGGATAATGTGGTAGGCAAAAATAATGGCCTTTCAAAGATGTCCACGTCCTAATCCCCTGAACCTGTGAAATGTTACCTCACATGGCATAGGGGACTTTGCAAATGTTAAGGACCTTGAAATAGAAAAATTATCCTGGATTATTCAGGTGGACAGAAGAGGTTATCTGAGTAATGCAGTGTTGGAAGAATTCAACTCAGTATTGCTAGATTTTAAGATGAAGACAGAGAGTCACAAGCCAAGGAATGCACACACGCCTCTAGACACTGGAAAAGACATGGAAATAAATTCTCCCCGAGAGTCTCCAGAAAGCAAGCAGCCCTGCTAAAATCTTGACGTTAGCCCAGTGAGACCCATGTTGGACTTTGAACCCAAACAACCACAAAACAAACAAAATACTGTCATAAAAATAAATCAATATTGTTTTAAGCACTGAGTTTATGATAGTTTGTTATAGCAGCCACAGACAACTAATACAGATGATGAAACTGCTGGCAGAGAGATAAACGAGGAAGCTGTGATAATCCATATTGAAGAAAATAGTTCATGAAAAGCGGTCGTTGATTTTGACAAATGTTAGGTTTCCTTAGAGAGAGTAAATAGAGGCAGAAATTGTCCTAGTAATTAAATTTTCCAGAAGGATGTGAAACAATTTACTTTGAACAAAGATAAATTACCCATTTGCAGTCAATAGCCTTCAATGAAAAGCAATACTTCTTTGGATCTAGAAGGAATAGGGCTGCAGGGGGGAAAAATGACAAGCTGTCTAGACCTTTGAGAACTAGAAGGAAATGCATTTTAATCAAATTAGTGGGCAATTTGCTTGATCTTTTAAGAACACATTTCTTTTAGTTATCTATTAAGCAATGACATGTCATTATTAGCTAATCGTCAGTGTTTAAAGACTAATGTTTTCCCATGGCTTGACTTCAGTGGAGCTTCCATCCAGTTTCTTGGGTCATGGACCACTCATTTAGTTCTTGCAAAGACTAAATTGATTCAAATGACAAATTTTAAGGAAAGAAATATAATGAAGTTTAGGGATCCTGACAACCTGAATTCAAATCTTGGCTTTCCTAAGATTTAGCTGGGTGGCTATGTGGCCTTGAGTGAGTATTGAATCTTCTCAGACTCTCTTAATCTATAAGAGTTGTGGTAGCACCTATAGTAGGTATTTGTTTTGAGCATTAAATGAGTTTTTGTTTAGAGTATTGGGTTTGGTGTCTAGTACATGGAGTAAGCATTCAGTAAAATGTAAGTATTATCACCATAATATTTATTACATGCATTCACACATGGTGGAGGGACTAGAGAGTGGATGGGGAGATGTGAGGAACACATAGCCCATCCTGAGTGTTGTGTCACGGTTACGTGAAGTATGGCTGTCCTTCCCTGGTAACAGAAAGAGACCATGTGGACCACACAATTTGTCTTTGTAACAGAAAGAGACCATGTGGACCACACAATTTGCTCTTAGTTAGCCCAGAAAAGTAAAGGCTAAATTCTTGGAATGTTGGTACAAAAAGTGAGATAGGAAAAGAAATACTTCCAAAGGGTCTAGATTTTGAACCATAGTTTGAAAGACAGTAAAGATTTCAGAGGCTCAAGAGCCTGTTCAAGATACAGAGAAGAATTGGTGGGGTAGAGGGCGGGGGAGGGCAAAATTATAATGTTAAGTATAAGGGTAGAATGTAGTATGATTAAAATGTAGGAAGTTTTTATAAGGGGAAGTGATGGGATATCAAATTGCTAGATTTCAGAAGGCACTGAATTATTTTTTTTTCTTTTTAAGACTATTATTCTTATAACTGGAAGTCTGTACCTTTTAACTATCTTCACCCATTTTGATATCCATCTGCCCTGGCCTCTCGCAATGACCAGCCTAGTCTCTATATTTTAAATACATTTTTATTATTTCACAAGTTAGTAAAATTATACAGTCTTTGTCTTTTATACAGTCTTTGTCTTTGTCTGATTTCTTTCACTTAGCATAATACTATCAAGGACCATCTACATGGCTGCAAATAGCAGGATTTCCTTGTTTTTATGACCAAATAATATTCCACTGTGTATGTGTACCACCTTTTCTTTATCCATTCATTGACTGATGAACATGTAGTCCTGGCCATTGTAAATAGTGAAGCAATTAACATTGAGGACTGATACCCTTTGGCATTAATGTCTTTGTTCTTCAGGTAAATAAGCAGAAATGGAATGCTAGATCATATGGTAGTTTTACTTTTAACTTTGATGAACCGCCATACTATTTTCCATAGTAGCTGCGTCAATTCATATTCCCACCAACGGTGCACAGGATTCCCTTTTCTCCACATCCTTGGCAATGCTTGTTATTGCTCGTCTTTTTTATAATAGTCATTCTAGCTGGCGTAAGGTATCTCATTAGAGTTTTGGTTTGCATTTTTTTGATGAATAGTGTTGTTGAGCATCTTTTCATGTACCTGTTGGCCATTTGTGTGTCTTCTTTGGAAAAAATGTCTGTTTGGTTCCTTTTCCCAATATGTAATCAGATTTTGTTGTTGTTTTTTTTTTTTTCTATTTACTTATATAAGTTCAGAAGACACTGAAATTTATACTTAGGGTGTGCTCTTCACTTGGTGTCAAATGAGAAGACATTGATTAGTTTGGCACTGTAATAGGATCATCTTGATAGCTATGTGCAGTTAGGATGGGAGGTAAGATAACAGAGGTCAGTACATCAACAGGAAAAAATCACAGTCTGTACACATTTGAGATAATCTGTTCTTGAAATAATGCTGGCCTGAACTAGGGGATAAACATAGGTAACTGAGGTTAGAGGCATTGAAACATGAAAAAAGAAAAAAAAAGTCTATCAAGAAGGAACTTAAAAAGTGCATGGAGTTACTATTATAGGAAGAAATACTAGTCAGTCATTAAAAATAGCAAGAGAATTCCATCTACATTTACTAATATGTAAAGAAATCCATCATTTACTATTAAGAAAAGCAGATGCAGGATATTATATATCATATGATATCACTTGTATAAATGCAATTATGTCAACGTTTTAATAAAGATGACATGGGTATAGAGATAAGAGGAGGGCTATTATTTTTAATTTTATAATAATGTACTGGTATAATATTTTACAACAAACATGTAAGATTTTAACCATAACATTTAAATGTAAAACAGTAAGTTTTGTAAATTAGCCTATGAGTAAGGGCATAAATACCCAACTTCCCTTAAAGGCTAAGTAATTTGCACATAGATATATCTCAATAGTTTCTTGTTTGAATGCATGAATAAAATAAAAAGCAATATAGCCAATAGAGTTTTTTTTTTCATTACATCTATTGGGGTGACATTGGTTAGTAAAATTCTATAGGTTTAGAATGTACTGTTGTATTATACATCATCTATCTATTGCATTGTGTGTTCACCATGCAGAGTCAGTTTTTTCATTACCATATATTTGACCCCCTTTCCCCTCTTCTACCAACCCCCCTTACCCTCTTATAACCATTAAACTGTTGTCTGTGTCTGTGAGTTTTTGTTTGTTTATCTTGTTTGTTGCTTTCAGTTTTATATTTCCACATATGAATGAACTTTTATGGTTCTTGCCTTTTTTATCTGACTTATTTCCTTTAGCATGATAATCTCAAGACCCATCTATATTGTCATAATAGCAGTATTTCATCTTTTGTTATGATCATTAAGAAAAGGAATACATATATGGAATACACATATCCTTATCCCATTGTGTATATGCACCACATCTTTATCCAATCATCTATCTAAGGACACTTTGGTTGTTTCCATGAGTTTGCCACTGTGAATAATGCTGCAATGACCATAGGGTACATATATCTTTAAGGATAAATGTTTTAGATTTTTGAGGGTATATACTACATGACTCAGCAATCCCTCCACTGCATAATTCTATTCTTAATTTTTTGAGGAACCTCCATACTGTTTTGCATAGCGGCTGTGCCAAGTTACATCCCTACCAGCAGGGTATAAAGATTCCTATTTCTCCACAGCCTCTCCAACACATTTTATTACTTGTCCATAGAGTGCTGAAATACTGGATCAAATTTTAAAATGACTCTGGACCATGGGAAATGAGAATTGACCTTCTAACTCTCCTATAAATCTGTAGTCAATACCTCAGATTTTATACCTGTAAAATGGGAATTGCTTTTTCACTGTAAGTGGAAGAGACGTTAGAGAAAAATGCTATTTGTTTGAGGACTAAATTGTATTGAAATTTATCTACTATAAGTTGTCATCTATGAATGTTTAAAGTAGAAGATTTGAGAACTTATGTTCTGTT
The DNA here is from genome assembly GCA_004026885.1 of Lyroderma lyra. Taxonomy (NCBI): domain Eukaryota; kingdom Metazoa; phylum Chordata; class Mammalia; order Chiroptera; family Megadermatidae; genus Lyroderma; species Lyroderma lyra. The sequence continues at coordinate 364,108 of PVJL010000478.1, read as the reverse complement.
ATTCAATTTTCTGTTTCATAGTATGACTTAAGTCGCAGAAACCAAGGGCTACTGTAGTAAATGTACTGCTCTCAAGTATTCAGGCATGGCTGTGTAATAATACTCCAGTAAACCCATGGCCCCACGGGTACTAATGCAGACCCAGGTGCCTTAGTCCTCCTCATACATGCATGCTATTCTCACAGTAGGACTAGATTTGTGATTCTCTCCGCAAATTTTACTTTATTGAATGACCAATCTCTCTGAAGCTACAGCCATAATAATAAATTGCACAATAATCATAAATGCAGTTTTTATGGTTTCTATTTTCTTACGGATCTGTGGATGTGAGGACAGACATTCTCTATCTCCACATAAAGTTGTACAAACACACTCCTGGCACCAAGGCGTTAGTGATATACATCATGCGTGTTGTCAAGAGCACCTCAGATATGTTCTTTAAAATTAATCTTCTGACCATTGCCCACCACATTTAGTAAAATTCAGTCCATTTTTGTCAAGATACAGAATGATATCTATTCCCAGCTCTTATCAATCAACCTCTTTAAAATGTCTGGAGGGCAATTCTATACCACCAAAACCAAATTTAAAAACTTTAAAAGGAGCACCAGGATAAATCCATCAAAGAAATGTAAAAGAAAACCATTTTTCCCCTCAAGAATAAAAAAAAAAAAATCCATGAAAAAGAAATCAGAAACAGCCAGCTAAATGAAATGGAGTGTTTTCCCCATCTGTCCCCTGCAGGAAAAAGTACGCTGGCCTCTTGCAGAAAGCAGATTGCTTTCGTATCTGCTGGAATGCATACCAGCAGTTGTGAGTAACTGCAGCCCATTTGTTTGTCAGTAAACACAGAATGAGCATCTAAGAAGAAAGGACCCGTTACTCTGCAAGTTGACAGTCAAGTGGGACAGGAGAGCCATTGACACCAATAATTAAAACACAAGGTTATTGCTGAGAATGCCTTTAAAATTCAAAAAGAAGGGCCTCTGCATCCTCCTTCTCATTGTCCTATCCTCATAAACATTGTCCTCATCTTCTCTGTCCCTGTCATTGTTATCTTTATCATCATTAGTGTTCTTGTATTTCTCCTCTTCCTCATCGAAACCACAATCAGGACATTCAACTGTGTTCAGGTCTTTAAAGATGTGATCTTTGGAATCTCAGCAAGGTAGTTATGATTGTTACCATTTTCAAGAGGAAATGATGAAAGTGTAGCAGAAACTGTTTCAATAACTTGTCCAAGTCCACACAGAAAATTAAATAACAGAGCCGGGCCTTCTGACACCACAACGTCAGGTTCTTGCTTCAAGTCCCTTTGAGAGCTCCTGTTTGGCGTCAGCCCCTCAGAACCCAAAGGACTGCAGAAGGCAATGAATCTGTAAGGTGACCTGAACCAAAAGAGCCACCTTGAAAAAATTCTCTCCATGTGTATCTGTCTCCTTCTCTCTCATCTACTGCTCGCCTCCATGACTTTCATGTGGAGATCTACTCCTGATTCATACCCCATGATAAATCGTGCAGTTTCATTTGTCTGGTCTATCCAGTAGCTCACTGCAGCAAAGGTTACCCCTGTGAGCTTGTCACCTAAGTCCTGGGAGGTGTAACCCAAACTGCTTTGGTTCTGCAATGAGTCCAGAATTCCTAGGACCATATCTCTGCTCTGCCATAAAATCTGTGACTGAAGGAATATGTCTTCTTGGGATTTTCGATCATCTAGCCGTAATTGATATTTGTGGGATGATTGGGCCACTGTGATTATTTTAGATTTCTTTCTGGGTTAAGGTTCTACATGCATGTTAAAACTAAACTTGCCTAATTTGCTTTACAAGTGAATTAGTTCTTTAAATAAATATTTAAATTTCATCACCCACCCCTTCCACAGACAAGAATTATGGTATTGATAGCTCTGAAGTAAAAGACGTCGCCTATTGTATCATCTTCCAAAAGTGATTGCTAAGGTTTTAGAAATCCTCTTTCCAGCTTTCTTCTGGGTATTCATTTTTTTAGATAATAGTGAATGTGCTGTACATATAATTTTGTACCTTTTTTTACTCAATAAACCAATATGGACATTTACTGTGCCTTTACAATCTCTGTAGCAATACAAATCAGTGGCAGCATAATGATAATTGCATGTAAATTAACGTACTGGTTTTTATATAAGTGATCCCTAGCTGCCGTTACTTAGGCTATTTGGATATTTTATTGAATTACTGTACTATATATCTTAATATATAGGTGCTCCTGGAAATACATCATGATCAAAAGTGTAGAAAATGCTCTGAGGATTTCCAAAGCACATTTGCATTTCATTGGATATTGTAAGTAATGGAGTTGTCTGTAATGTAGCCATTGTTGACTATGTCTATGAAAAATATGAGGCCAAGTCCCCAGAGCTAGTTAGTGGCAGAACCTAGCACTCAAACCAGTGCTTTCTGATCTAAGTAATACCAGTAATGGTCTTGGGCTTCCTGTTCTCCCTGGAGACCCCCATTCCCTTCACTGGCCCCCTATAAACCGATAACACTAAGATCAGTGACTACAGGTCTCAGGCCTCTCTGGAGTTTCCACGTCCAAATTTCTAACTGCTTGCAATATATTTTTTTCTATAGTATTTCTGCAGAATTTCAAATGCAATATTTTTGCAACTGAACTATCTTTTAGCCATGTCTCCTTGGGTTTTCCCTGTGTCATTATTCCTAGCCTCAAATAGATCTCCCTTTCTGCCTTTCTCACAGTAAATCAGAGTGCAAGCACAGCAGATTAATTTCTTGAATATGTTCTTAAAAATATGTCCCTCTCTTCTCTATTCTCACTGCATGGGTTCAGGTCACCATTTTTTCTAGCCTGGATGACTGAAACAGCTTCCACTTATGACCCTGGCTTTATTTTTTTTCTTCTTCTATAATCCACTCTGCACACTATATTCAATGCTATATCTCTAGCATCATTTTAAAATTTCTCCTTTCTAGACAAAATCCTTCAATAACTCATTACCATACTCCTAATCATTCTGTATATGCACAGGTCTTCATCCATTCCCAAACTAAATCCCAGCTTCATCAGTCATATTGAATTACTGATAGGGACCCCCAAGCTTTATGAACATTCAAGCCTCCTCCAGGCGTTCCCCACCCACACAGGCTTTTTACAAGTTCTCGTGTCTTTTTCTTTCTTGGTGAAACTTCCACTTCTCTTTTAGGATCAGCTGTCACCTCCTCAGGACGTCTTGCCTTTTCCCACACAGAGTTGTTACGACTTCCTATGTATTCATGTCAGTTTGTACGACTGTATATTAAACCACAAATTACACTCTCACCTCTTTCTTTACTCCTCTGTCTCTTCCTCTGTACTTTCTTCAATAACAGGGCATATTTCACTCATTCCTATCACCACAGGAGGTGGCATTGTCCCTAGCTCATGGAAGTAAGTAACTGTATCTGGGACTTTTTTATGCTACCACATTGTCTGTAATACAAAGTTTGCTTCAACCATCCCCAAACCAGTCCATTATAAAATAGATTCCCTGGTTTATGGAAGAAATTATGTTGCCCACAATGATATATTATACAGACACATTGTCAGAGAGAGCTAAGGAGGGCTCAGAACCAGAGAGTTAAAAATAAAATGATATCAGGTAGTGACCCAAACCTTATTCTTAGCCCTCCTCATTTTCAAAGGATTCAAGCCCAATATTGGCCCTGATAATGAAGCTATTTCTGATATGAGCAGTAGATAATTTGAGCTAGAAGGAAAATGAGAACAGATTCTAATGCCTGTTAAATCATCAACCAAGCAGCATTATCTATGGTTTTATAACATTTTCTTTATCGTTTCTCTTGGAAGACTGTTAAATATTAATATATTGTATGGGGTGGTTCTTTTCTTGTAGTTTTCCTTATACTCATACATATATGTGTGTTTGTGTGTGTATGTGTGTGAGCGTTGTGTGTGTGTATTTTGTTAACACCTAATTTAAAATAAGGAGATTTGGGGGAATTTGTAGATAGTTTAATATTTTTTTAAAAACCTGTTTTCTAATTTCCAGGTTTTGATATCTACAAATTACATTTTTAAGTTTTGATATCTTTAAGTTACATTTAAAGACTGAAAGAATAAAAGGAATGTGGATTAATTTTACATTTACATAGAATTTCTTAACTGGAGTCTAGGTAAAACCTTGGGTACATCTAATACCTGAATCTGTGACAGTAGTGATGGGGTTCCAAGAGACAAAACTATTCTGGGTAGCTTTTTAGTTTCTATTGTCATTTCAAACATTAAGAGAATTCTGGTAGTTGCTTATTCAGTATGTATCTTCCTAAACCAATTTTTGATGAGGAAACAATTAGACTACCAATGGGGATGGTACATTCTTGCATATCTGTAGTTGCAAAAAAGTTCTCTAAGCCCATGAATATTTTTTCTATAGGAATAAAAGTATAGCTGAAAATGACAATCTTTGTCCCTAGCATGTACAAGCATAAACAGATCATAAAACACATATGCAAATCACATTTCACTTCAAAATTATAACCATCAGAAAAGTTTTCATTTCTTAAAGTTAAAATATGTAAATAAAATTACAATGTAATTTCTAGAAAATCAGTAAGGGTCATTGAAAATTGGGTTGACTATTTAAATGCAAACTAACAAAATTAATAACTAGACAGAAATATGGTTAACAAATTATGATTTTTGTTAAGATTCATATAATATCCAGTAAGATTGAAAAGTTAATTTTAGTAATCAAATGATTAAATCTAATTACAAATAAGATGGGAAATTTATCAAAGTTAATAGAGGAATAAAAACCTATGATGATAGAAAAAGAACTGACTCTGGGTGGTGAGCACACAGTGCAATATATAGATGATGTAATATTGGGTTGTACATTTGAAAGCTATATACTTTTAATAACCAATGTCACTCCAATAAATTTGATAAAAAATATTTGGAAAAAAATTTCAAAGAGACACATTGACAGATTCTAATATAGAACATTATAAAACCTCTTTAGTAAAATCAACAAAGAACAGCAAGAACAATGACAGTTTAAGAATAATATTTCCATTAACATGGAAACCAGCCTATGGAGACTTGTCCAAATTTAATAGGATGATGTCAAGATAGAAATAAATTAATAGCTAATAGTTATTGTTAAACTATTTGAGGGGAAATAGAGATAGTAAATACATACATAGAATAATATCTTTGTTCCTATACTGTATTATGTTCACCAATGAGATATATATGTAGTTTAGATATGAAAACATGGTCTACAAAGATTTGCACCCAAGTTACATCTGGGGATGAAGGTGAGAATGAAAGAGAACACAGGAGATTTTACATGTGTCTTAACTCCTATCATTGTAGCTGCAATAGCCATTATTTATTACGTACTGGGTCCCATTCTAAGCACTTGTCTACACTAGTTCATTTAATTTTTATAAAAACACTGTTAAAGAATTATTAAAACTATCTTTATACTATGCAGGAGAGAATGGAGGGGCAGAAAAGTTGCTTGCCCAAAGCCACACAAGCAGTGACTATTGAAGCCATGATTAAAACTTCATTAATATTTCTTTCACAAGATAAAACTCAACACTGGCAATTTTTGAGATTTCTATACATTTTCAGTATTGATGATCTTGAAAATGAATATAAATTGTGTAGAAAAATGTATCACTGCATAACAAAAGGTATTAATACACACATATACATTGATCCAGCCTTTTCCCTTCTATAGAAAAAATTTAATAGAGCATAAATATATTTACTGCAGCATTTATTATTTATGTAATTATTGGTAGCATCTATAAAAGAAAAACCTTGTAATTAATCTAAGTTTCCATATACTAAGTTTTGTTAACATTAAAATTTCACTATGGGAGATTCTTAATGTATTATAATAGTTTTAGAATGAGAATACATTTACATACAGAAATGAAAATACAGTAGTGCAGTTTTAGAATAGTGAGACTTTGTTATTTAAAATTTCTCTAATTGTGTTATGTATTTATTAAAAGACATCTGATGGAGCCATTGAAAAAATATGCAAATTCATTTTGTATTTTAGAATAAAATACAGGATAGTGGCAAGGATAGTACAGAGTTCCTAAATAACCAGTATCCAGTTTCCTCTGTTAACAGCTTAGATCATTGTGGCACAATTGTCACAATCAAGAAACCAATATTGATATACTGTTCTTAACTTTATACTTTATTCAAATTTCATTGGTTTTCTTCTAATATCAATTTTCTGTTTCCTGATTCTCTTTAGAATATTATATTTATATGTGTGTTCTTTAAGCTCCTCTGGGGTGTGAAAACTTCTTAGAACAGATGACCTTGATAATTTTGACAGCAGTTGTCAAGTATTTTGTAGAATCCCCTTTGACTTGGGTTTGTCTGATAGTTTTTCTCATAGGTAGACTGGGGTTATTGATTATTGGGGAAAATAGCTGCAGAAATGAAGTGGTATCCTAATTACATATCCAAAGTACAAGCTATCAACATGATTCATCTCTAGCAATTGCCCGGCTAAGGAAGTACTGGCAGGTGTTTTCATTGTCACATTATCTCCCTCCTTGACCTCCTTTCATTCGGTATTATTTGGCACAAATTTCTAAGACTAATGCACATAGAAAAGCTGAAGAGTTGTGCTCCTTGAAGGGAGAATATTTATTAATTCATGATTATTTGAATCTTTCTATATGGTTTATCCTTGTTTCCCATTTTAAAATTTATTCAGTTATTTATTTATATCAGCATGGACATATAAATATTGACTTTATACTATAGATGGTTATAATACATTATTACTCTTTTCCTATTTGGTTACTCAAATTGTTCCAGCTTCAACAACTGAGAGCTCTTTCAGTTATCTCCTGTGTTCCTGTGACATACCCCCATCATCTGGGTTTTTGAGAACTTCCTTACTCTCTGGCTGTACGAGAACCTTCAAGCTCATCTTATACATTCCGTATACCAACCCTAGAATCAGCCATTTTCCCAAAGAACCCTTGTTCCTGTTCCTGGAAAATAGTAATAGAAACCAACTGAGCATTAGGCACTGTATGTAACAACTGTTTAAACAAGCAGTTTGCTCAAGGGCTTATATTCAATGAGAGACGAAGGGTCATAACTCAGGTCAGGTCTCCTGAACCTCCACTCTCTAATACTGTGTCAATATGGCCACCTTCTGTTCACACATGTGGTCAGAGAAATTGATTTATAGATAACATGGATCTATACCCTCTGGAGAACTTTCAAATCAATTACTCTACCATTTTAAATTATGCCTAAATCATATGCCTTTATGTTTTTAAATCACATGTGATAACTAAAATGACTTTGGGTCATTACACATGGCTTTCTCAGCTCTATAGCTACGCAGTTAATTTATTGCTAACACTTAAAGAGCAAACAATCCTTTCTCCTTTAAATTTCTTTAGTCATCAAATTGCAGTTTTCCTGTTCTTGTACCTGAATAATCCATGAATGAACTTCCCATGAGGTCTGACCCCTGATCCTCTCTGTATTCCATGCTCATTCTGGAAGAAATGCTTGGCCAATGGTTCTCTACTATTAACTTTATGGTTTCACATTTTTGCATAGAAACTATTCTGGCCAATTTTAACATTCCGGGTAGAAGAAATTGGGTCTGATTTTATCCTTGGTTAAAGACTCGGGAGAAAAATTTGATAATAAGCATGGCAAAAACTTGTGTCTTATTTTTCTTTAGTAAGATAATGTATTTCTGTTTGATCTAAGAGAATGTTGAACCTCACCCTCCAATATAAACAACAAAAACAAAAAACAATTATTATTTTATTTTAATTCATTTTCAAAAATTGGGATAAATACAATTATAGAGAAAAGGAGATAAAATGCTCTCAGCAGCTCTACTGCAATTCTGAAGTGTCTTTAATAGTTGTTGTTCTTAGACCAGCTCATCACTTCCGATCAAAGGTTAAGAAATAATTGTTTTGGACACTGAATAAAGTGGTAAGAAACACAAGTAAGGGAGAAAGAAATGAGATTGAAATGTCCAAATTCTATGTTATTTCTAAAGGTTAGGAAAAAATGCATATTTTCTTTCTAAATGTCAATTTAATCTGAATGGCAGTGAACCTCGAATAACATTTGAATTTAATGTAGAACTTCTGAAAATGAAGCAATTGCCTAGTTAACTGCCTGTTTTGCTTTGGGATGAACTTCACATTTGGCTTTTAGCTGATGGATAACTGAAGTATTATTTCCATTTAGAAGTATAAACATAATATTTGACTGTGATTAGAAGGGAAGAGAGAAGCTTTATTTATTGGACAGTGATCAATCTGGGATTTCTGAGGCTCAAAGGGTTGGGTAGTGAATGGAGTTACACAGTTCATCTGTCTGGATGCCTAATTAGGATTAGAAGGAACCAAGCAATGAGCATTATTCTGGAGATTCAGGTTTTTAAAATGCCAGTTTTAGCTATTATCTCCGAACAGAAATGTTTTTCTCAATGCAAGTTTCCCAGAGGAGCTAAGTATGTTGTCAAATTCTTCATAGGCCATAATATAAATGGCAAGGTTTTGGTAAGCCTGGGAAGGAAATTGGTTATTAGACTTCAACTTGCTCTTAACCCTAGGGATGAGTTGAGTAATTTTATTTCAACTCTTTGACCTTGATCAAACTATTGCCTGAAGGAACCTGGTATCAGTATTATAGCATTTGGCTCTAGAAACATTGGAGGTATTTAGGGTCATAGCTGAGAGGTGAAGGCAAATAGTCGGTATCCCAGGGACAGGGTAGAGGATGATGGCAGGGTAGACTAGTCATCTCTTGTGCCTTCTGAGTGACCAGTATGCTTATATTAACCATCTGAGTCAACACTAATTATTGCTCCCAGGGCTTGTCCAATATTTCTGGTATTCTAGTAGGGTTACTACTATCTATTCTTTCCTTATATTTCTAGAGATGGCAGTGATTATTCCTGATTAAATGTCTGCTGAAGCAGCATTTCAAAACTCATGGACCTGTGGAACTCTCCTTGATTCCCTAATTGCTTAATAAGTTTGAGAAAGGAACTTCCTTTACTTATCAAATAATAATCGAGTTAGACTAGATTCCTAAGGTCTTTTAGGGCACAAACATTCTGGAAATGACACACACACACACACACACACACACACACACACACACATAAATTAAAAGACCATGTGTTTCAAAGTCTATGCACTCCTAGGTAAGCAACTTTTCTAACAAATATCTAAAAACAAAAATGTCATGTGAAATCATTTTAACATGGCGATAACAAAAATCCCCTCCCAAATTAATCAGTAACTTGTTTTATATCTTAGATAATAGCCTTTCCAAATAAAATAGTTCCTTCAACTGCCTTTGCTTAACAATTTGAAATAGAATGTCCATAGTTTATACATCTGGCCCCCAATAAAACTTGGAAAAAGAATTATGAAGAGCAAAAGACCTATAAAAGTACATTGATGTTAAAGTTACACTTAAGGGCTGGCTGTCTTTTAGTATAATTTCCTTTTTAGTGCCAATAGAAAATGTAGAGGGCCTATTTTAGGCCCTATAAAGAAAATTAAAACACCATAGTGAGGACAGAATCTCTGGCTATATCCATGCAAGGATGCTAGAATAAATAGCCACTTTCCATTCCTCTACCTATTGCAGAGTCAAAAGACCTAAACAGTCTTAAGTCTGATCTTCCTACATTCGTATCCAGAGAAGATAAGAGTCATGTGATGAGGCCTTTTGTTATCATGGCAAAACTTGATTGGAAGTGAGTTATCAAGATGACTTTCACATATTCTTTATTAAATATTTATGGACAAATGTGTATTGCTGATGCATTCTAAAATGGATCCCACACATTGTTCATTCTTATCTCTTTTGATATTATCAGATCTCATCAGCGACCTGACTTCTTTATGTAAGGACACATTAATAACTTACCAAGATAATTACATTGTATGATTTTTCTCTCTCCCTCTGAGTACTCCAAGTTCCATACCCCATGTTCTGCCCTACAACCCACCAAAACGAGGAAAATATCCTAGGGCTTAGCCTAATTTTCTCTTTGGGACAGTTGGGTTCTCCCTAACATGTGTGCAAATAGGAAGGAATCTATGGATTTGCATTGGAACAACAGACAAGCAGCTGCTAGCGTCTCCTCGTTGGATATCAATTGCCTGCTACCTAGTTTGCACAACCCTGTTTGTCATGGTTGCGTTTTTAGTAACTCTGATGACAACTTGTTGCTGGCTATTTCCCCCCAAGTTAAGGAACTGAGGCTCAGAATAAAAAGTAGGGTCAGAATGGGTCTCCATTCTCTGAATCTTCCTGTTCTTGGAATTCAGATTAATTTAGTGTTCAAGGGTTTTACTTGAGCTGATGCTGGCAGAACGACATCCATGGTTCATTCCTCCTGCCCAGACTGTGCCTGCCTATGTATGATAATCACACAATTCCTGGTTAGCTGTCGTACCATAGACTTCTTGGAAAAAAATCGATAGTGGGTCATTCAAATCTTTCTTGTTCTGGATTGCAATTTTATGTTTTCATTGCTTGTTCAGCTACCAACATTTCTATGGTCTTTAGCTTCACAGGCTTTAGTTTCATGAGCAAGGATATCAGCATCCTATTCTTAAAGCTCAGTCCCTGGTGACTATAATCCCAATGACAAAGATATTTTTCTTGGGGAATATAGCCCTGACTGAATTAATGTACCAGTCTTTTAAGGTTAACAAGCCATTTTAATTCCTTTACCCTCGAAATGTAATTGAAATTTTTTTTTTTAACTTTGTACCAATCTACTGTCCATATTACAAGGTATTTTTCAAGCAAGAAACTAATACAATGGGAAGAAAATGGTTCCGATTAAAATGTAAAATATTAGTCCTCTTAAAGCCATAGAGGTAGATTGATGCAGAGAAACACACTACACTGACAATTTCAGGAGATCTGTGTTCTAGGCCAATTCTGTCAGCAATTGGCTTTACAAAAGTTATTTAAGAAAGGAGCTAAAGGCCCAGGAAATTTGCCTCTTTCCCCAGAATCATATAGTTAATCAAGTAGTTTGCAAAACTAAGAATTATCAGGGTGACCTGGAAAGTACACAATCTTAAGACCGACCAGAAGGCTCTATCAGCCCATGTTTTGTTAGGTCTATTGTCCTCAGAACAAGAAGTAAGTCCTTCCCACTCTCTCTGCCTCGGACAACACCTTGAGTAACAGCTTTGGTTTCTGACAGCCAGGCCTACCGTGGGTCCAACTTGCCTCAGTAACTTGGGTATGACGCTGCCCCTTCATTTGTCCCTTCAGCCTGCATACTGCCAGTCACTGTCCCCTTCCTGTCCTTTTGTGATCCCTTCTTTGTGTTAACTTCCTTTCTGTTTTCCCAGGGGAACCACGCCTGATACGCTAACTATGATTTTGACCAAGTTACTACAGGACATTTTCCCTCTTCCCTTTACAAAGGGCAGTGACAACAGTTGCCTATGGAACTACCATGAAGATGAGAGAGGTAACTTTCTCTGATATATGATTAGAACTTCATAATTCATAACTGTTAGATGACTGTTATGGTGGTGTTAGTTTTTGTAAGTTATATATTCAGCTACTACAAGAATGAAAATGAGCACTTGAGTCTAACTGATGCTTCCCCCCTGCCATACCGCCGTTGGGTCCAAAGAAACAAAAACTGTTTTCCTCAATCATTTTATCATTTGAAAGCTCAATGAAAAATGATGAGAGTAGAGCCGTTTATTTATTTATTTTTCAACCAATGACATCTTCTATGAACCTTAGATAGTTGAGAATATCACTTGTAGATAATTTAAGGTACAAAAAACATAATCTAAATTATGTATATCATGCCTAGGAAAGCCTCATAGAAATCTGTTACCTGAGCAGAGGAATGTGGAATTCTGTGAAAAGCAATAACGTTTCTTTTTGATCTATTTCAATATTGGTTATATTTCTACAAAACTGATATTATATATTGTATTTTGTGTTATTATATTATAAAATTTTTCAAATTAATTTTTCCCAGTCTGCTCTGTTTACTATATTCACGCACCAACTGTTTGCTTTCCCCTGAAGGATTCAACATTTTTATTTTATTATTTTATTTATTTTATCTTATTTTGGATTTAACACTTTTTAATGTCAGTGTCTAAAGTGAGTAAGAAATGCAGGTCACACAGTGTCAAATACCTATTTCCTATTTCTCAGAGTGTAGGATAGGGAACCCCCATACAACTCAGCCACTGGAAGAAAATCCCTCTCAAACTGAGACTAGAAGTATTTTCATTTTCCTGGTTAATCTGAGTAGACAGGCAGACTTTTCACTGGCACCACGGAGTGAAAAGATCAAAGATGGTGAAGCCAGGAAAGCTTGGAATCCAAAGTCCGTCACGCCGTTGCTGTGCTCTGTGTTTTGAGCAGGCATTTAATCTCTCTAGGCATGACTTCCCTCCTTTGTAAAAAGGGACTAATAATAGCTGCTCCAGGAAGCACATGGTGGCAGTGATGGTATATCCTTAAGAACACAGAGATTAAAAATACACTTTCCCTGAGAGAGCTTAGTAATGAAATCAACTCATGAGAATCTAAATGTTAAGTATCCAGGCTCTGAAGACACCTAGAGCTTGGTTTTTACCCTGACTCCTCCAGATAACACTTTGTGTTCTTGATGAGGTTATTTAAATTTCTTAAAACTCCATTTCCTAAACTGGTAAAGAAACAATACACATAAAAGTACCTATTTCAAGGGTTGTTGTAAAAATTAAATTTAAAAATTAGGACAGTTCCTGGTTTACAACTAAATACCAACTTACTTTGGTTGCTGTGATTGTTGACGATGCACAGTCAAAACTGATTGTCTTAAGGAAGTTTCTAGCCAGCAAACTATGAGGCTAACCTGTCTGAAGATATGAACAATATGAACACACCAAGAGAAAGACTGTGTCAGTCGTAAGACGACTAGGTCAACAACAAGGGAATAAACATAAAACAAGTGAGTCATGAGGTAAAACCATTGTGATATATCAGGGCTGTCAGGAAAAAATCCAGCCACAAATGCCTCTGTTTTCCATTTTACGTGGCTGGATACTTTCCGGATAGCCCTCGTATATTCATACTGGCCAGAAGAAAGCAAAGATGCCCTATTATACTAAAGTTAATATCTGGGCTGCCTGGCAGGTCTACCAAAACTCATTGCCATTAATTATACAACCTATATCATAACTTCTAGTTGCCCTTTATCAGAATGTGTTCATCAAGCACTTGTTTGAGACTTTGGCTTCTTTGTTACTACTCTGCAGTGAGACAGGGTTTTCAGTCAGACTGAAAAATACTGTTGATTGATCCAGAATTTTATGTTGTCTCATGGAAAATTAGCAAACTGTCATCCTGGTTTCACATATTGATTTATTTTGTGCCTTGTTAGTGTGAGCCAGCATCTCTGAATCCAAGCAACTCTGGCACTCTGATGAGGCTATCAGTGGAGACAGCTGGGTTTTAGAAGTATTGACATGAGCCATCTGGGCTCTGACACTTGTTAACTATTGAATATTTGTCAGATTAATAGAACTCTGATCATAGGTCCTTATAAAAATCAAGTGCTTCAAAATGCATAGTAAAGTTCTTAGCACTAAATATATGCTATGATAGGAATCTTCAACTTCACAAAATAAAAGTGTTCTCTCTCTTGGGGTGGAGGAGATAAAGGAGACAGTCTTTGATACCTATCTTTCCTGTTTTCTTAAAAAAAGTTCTCTGCAGATAAGCAATAGAGTCACTGCCAAAGCACACTTGAAGCTTTTCTTTCTCAAGTAGAAATCAACAAGGTGCTATGACCCACATTCATCTTTTTATTTAGTCACTCCATCATGAAAAATGTGACTTAGTCATTTATCAATGATTAAATATTGGATGAGAAGAAATATCTTAGGACACTCAGACTATAACGATGATATAGTTTCAATAGTCAACATAGTAGGGGAGAAATAAATAATATTTCTATGAAATATAAACAGAAATTACAATATAATAGGATGGATTCTATAACAGAAGAATGCATTTACTATTATGAAAAGAAATGTTAAAGGCAGGAGTACAAAGTAACATTTGAACTGGATATTAAGGCTGACTAGTGGGCAGAAGTAGGATGGATGTTCTAGAGGAAGAAAGGGACAGAGGAAGTGGTACCCAGTTCTGTGAAGGCACCAAACATCTGGGATTAGTTGGAAATTCAGGGTTTTCACAGTACTACATTTTCAGGCTAAAATGTCAGGTGAGAGGAGAGAGAGAGATCAGAGTAAGATTTACATGGTCTTTTTCTATGTTGTACATGCTAAGAAGTTTAAACTTTATCCCACAGATACTGGTGCACCAGAAATGTTTTTTAAAATACTGTCTACAACACTTCATTTGTTCCTATGATTATTCTATATATTATAGCTGGTTATACAGAGGCATATACAGAACAGGACACAGAAATTTGGTCTTGGTTATATTTCTATTTGTGTTACCTAAATGGGAATAATATTGATAAGTTTAACCTTACTATCACCATTTTAGCCAAAATTGTGGTAACATAAGTATTTAACATGGTTACTATTCATTACTGACTCTCATAATATTTAATGTCAGCTCAATGTTTTATTCCAAACAAGATGAAGCAAATTGCAACGAAATATTATGAAAAGAGCCAGCAAAAGTCAATCGGATTTGTTATAGCCAATTCAGTGGTGTCAGAATAAACAAAACACACAGACATAAATTAATGAACCATTCAACTAATGGAAAAATAACACTAGACATAATCTGTCAGGATAATTTATGTAATTTTAATATTTACACCCAAATTAGAAAGTTAAATAGTCAAAATATTCCTACTTTTATACAGGTCTATTTGAAAACTTTGGATAACCATGGAAGATTTTCCAAGGATATCTTGTCACCATCTTTTGCAGAAGCTACACCCCATATTGCCATCATTAATCTTGGCTTTCACCACTTCAGCACAAGAGATAAATAGACTGTGAATTGAGAAGCAGTGATTGATTAGACTAGCACCCTTGATGGGAAGACCTTGAATTATAGTTGTGTATAGATTCTTTTTTCTCATATGGAATTTCTAACTTATCCATATACATTGTTCTACCTGCTTGACTTCTTGTTCTACAAAAAGAACAAGTCATTCACATGTGTGATTTGGAAAACCTCAGGCATACACTAGGGAATTGCCCATCACTGTGGCTGTTCTGATAATTAACCACTCTCAGGCAGAGTGGGATTCAATTAAGCAAAGCCGTCCTTCAACCAAAATTGAAGAATAATGTCCAGACTCCAGAAAAGCTGTTTCAGGGGAATTATAAAACTAGAAATAGGAGAAAATGGAAATGTTGTTGTTTACTATTAACCATGATATTGAAAGGAAAATGTGTGCTTGGTCTGAATGGTTTAGATCTTTGTATTTCTGAAGTTTCATTCACTGTACTTTCCAAAGGCATTAAAAGTAGAAAGAACTGAATGAAGAGTTATCTGAAAAAGAAATTTTTTAATATGGCATGGCCTTCATTGACACTAGTAAATTCTTACTTCTTTATTAAAATAACAGGAAAATGTACATAGCCCAGGGTCCCTTACTAATACCATTCAAGGTCTCATACCACTGGGGAAGAGGGCAATAAACTCAACCACGTAAGACTCACCACAAGTACAAGGCAGAGGTTAGCTTTCTGTTGTGGAAGAGGGGGCAAGAATGCTGAGATAATACCATCTCCAATACCTAATACTGAGGCTGGACCAGGACAAACTGCATGTCTCCCCCCATCAGTTTCACAAGCACTGAGTAGCAAGCAGTAGGAGTTTACCACTGAGAAGGCTAAGAGCGTATAAAGACACACCCTCTGAAGCAGAGTGGTACAGAGAGAGCTAGAAGGCAAAGGTGGGGCATGAACACTGAGAGCACTCTTTAAAAATCAGAGCCTAGTGCTTCTGAGGTTTAAATGTACACTGAATCATCAAAAATAGTGTTAAAATATGTTGTTCTTTGATTTAGTATTGGATGGGAGCCTGGAATTGTGTTCAGCCAACAAGCGCTACTGCTGTTGGTCTATAGACCACATGCTGTACATAAGGTCTTAGACATTGTGTATTCCTCATAGATGGAAACTGGGGTTCATAGAATTCTAAGTAACAGCCACTGAATGAGAAAACAAGCAGTGAAGATTTAAGTTTCTGATTCCTAGTGTGATGCATTTGACTGATGAAAGGACAGACACAAATTATAAAGAAGAGCTTTATTTCTCCCTGTTGAAAATAAGAAAAGGGACTTCACCCCACTCTCTTTTCATAAAGCATCTACTGTAAAAACCTTGTAGTTGTAAGTTTTTTCCTCTCTTTGCAATGTATGTAAATTTGTTAAGCACTAAATAAGCCTCTCACTAGTTTCAGAGCCCTGGACTGTCTTTCTCAAGGACCTGGGAGCCATATCTTCCAAATGTAATTATCAAGAAAGAGAGTACCCCTGCCTCCTAGTTTCTGTGTGAGAGCAGGGGCCAGCCTTTAGTAGGGCTGATAACCTTGCTCCAAAACTACTTCCTGTCATAAAGATATAAGAAGTTTATTTTTTCTCTGGAGAAAGCCATTTAGTTAACACAGCTGGCCACCCTATTTACCATGTGGGTCTAGGATAAATTGTGTGTGACAATCGATACTGTCAGGTTCTCTTACTCAGGATTCGTTATTACTTATCTTGAGAACATGTATGTAATGGGTTGTGTCTGCTTGGCTATATACAAGGGTGACATTATTTTTTCTATTTTTCCAATCTAAGAAAATTCATATGGGTATCTTCTAGACAATGTCCTTTTAGGAACAACTTGAGGAAGTCCATTTCTGGAGAAAAAACATGAGTCAATCCAAACTACAAAAGATTGCAGCTCACAGAGAAATGTGGGCAAGTGAGATTATACTCCAATGAAAATACTCTCTTGTTAAATCAAGGACAGATAGATTAGGTTACTTTTCCAAAATACCAACTCACTAAGATATTATTATCAGTAATATCACAGAATTTTGCCAACTTCAAATTAAAAGAGCAAACATCTAGTATGAAGCTGCAATCTTACAGAATGGTAATGAAATTAATGTACAAATGAACAGTTTATTAAAGAAAGAATACAAAATTACAGAAATAATTCAGACATAAAAAGATTAATTAGGAGACTCACCTAAGTCTACTCTGTACAACAGTCTGCCCAAGATGTGATTATTGCATTCTGATCAGTGCCCTACACAGTAGCCAAGAAGTCCAGCTTGCTTGGGCCGTCCACAAAGTCCTTCCAGTCCCTCCACAACTTGGCCTCATCTTTCCATTGGGCCTTATCTCCCAACATTATATACTCAATACCAGGGTTTTTCAAACTTTAGCATGCATCAGAATCGCCTGGAAGGTTTGTGAAAACACAGATTCCTGAGACTTACTGGCAGAATTTCTGATTGAGCAGGTCTAGGTGGAGTCCCCATGTTTGCATTTCTAATATGTTCTTAAGTATTGTTGGTGCTGCTGATCGGTGGACCACACTTCTAGGACTACTGCTCTATTTCATAGTATTCTTGTTCTAATAATCACCAGATATGTGCTCTGTCTCAGGGCTTTGGCAATTGCTGTACCTTCTTTTTCCCTACCAGTAATATCTTTTACACCCATCTTAGAGAAAATCTATAGTTTACCTCCAATCCAACTTTCTCATAATTCTATGTAACTATTACATAGACTATTACATAGATATTATTAAGACCTCCCTGTGCAAGTTACCATGTTTTCCTGTTAAGAGTGCCTTGAGTCCCACTATGAAGCATATTTTGAATGTCCCCACTTACAGACTTAAGATGTCCTAGAATACAATCAGCACTGATTTCTTTTTCTTCTTCCCTCATTTGTCAGTTTGATAATATGTAGTTCCTTTTATTAATATTTAAGACTTTTATGTTTCTCTGAGTTGAAGTGAAAGATCTGTTCAAGTTTGGTATTTTTCTTATTTATTGATTCTCTTCATAGAGGAGGACATTGATAATACCCTGTGGTCAGGCATTGACTAACCCTTGAATCCGTAAGTGTCGGTAGGCAAATGCTGAAATTCACAATATTGCAAGAATTTCCAACAAAAGCAAAAGAGGCCTGAATATTGGGCCAAGTTCTCCATAGCTGATTGTCTATATGTACTGATATGATATCCTGTCTCTGACTCAATAATTCCTAGGTTAGAGCCCAAGATTCTGAATTTCTAACTTCCCAGTGATGCCAGCGTTGCAGGTTTGTAGGCATTTTGGGAAGTTCTGTACCATGTGTTGTTTCTCCATAATTCCAGTTTATTTTATTTACTTGTTGCATATCTTATCATCCTATTGATGGGGTGGTGAGATCTTGTGTGAAAGATTTGTTCATTCTTTTCTCTTTGTTGCTTACAGTTTTATATTCTGCACGTAAGTGATGTCACGCTGTTCTTTGTCTTTTCTGTCTGGCTTATTTCACTCAGCATGATGATCTCCAGGTCCATCCATTTTGTTGCAAATGGCAATATTTCATCTTTTCTTACAGCTGAGTAATATTCCATTGTGTGTACGTACCACAGCTTCTTTATCCAGTCATCTGTCGCAAGGCACTTTGGTTGTTTCCATGTTTTGGCCACTGTGAACAGCACTACAATGAACATTGGGGTACATAAGTCTTTGCGGACAAAGGTTTTCAAGTTTTTTTGGGTAGATCCCCAGAAGGGGGATTGCTGGGTCATATGGTAGCTCCATTCCCAATTTTCTGAGGACCCTCCACACGCCTTCCACAGTGGTTGTACCAGTTTGCACTCCCACCAGCAGTGTATCAGAGTTCCTTTTTCTCCACATCCTCTCTAGCACTTGTTATTCCTTGTCTTGTTGATAACAGCCATTCTCACAGGTGTGAGGTGGTATCTCATTGTGGTTTTGATTTGCATTTCCCTGATCAGATAAGGGTCTAATATCTAAAATATATAAAGAACTAATAAGACTTAACAACAAAAAAACAAACAACCCAATTAAAAAGTGGGCAGAAGAACTTAATAGACACTTCTCCCACGAAGAAATACAAATG
This sequence comes from Lyroderma lyra, assembly GCA_004026885.1. NCBI lineage: Eukaryota > Metazoa > Chordata > Mammalia > Chiroptera > Megadermatidae > Lyroderma > Lyroderma lyra. Next base: position 344,952 of record PVJL010000478.1, on the reverse strand, counting down.
GCCAGCAGACATATGAAAAAATGCTCATCCTCATTGTGTGAAGATTTGAATGAGTTCTGGAAAATAGTTTAAATTGTTCAATAAAGTCAACTGACTTTATTAAGCTGGTAGACTGTGAGGACTTGTTTATGTGCTGGAGATACATCAGTAAAAAAAGAAAAATAATTCTCCACTGTCATGGAGCTTATTGTTTATAAGCTTTGGTCAAATATATATATCTATCTCCTTTTGGACAAGTTAGAAACTCTTCTCAACATGGTTTTTCATAGTTCTGAAGACATCATGACATCAGTGAAACATTCCTTACACCCACCTGGTCCCCATTTCTGAAAAGTGGGTCCTGATAATAAGAGTCCTTTGGCATAGGTGATAGATTTGTAAGTATACTGGACTTATACTGCTGCCACTCTTTCTGTCCACCCTAATTCCTTTGGAGAAATCTCCTCCTTCCTAAATGGAAATATAAAGCAATGTAATAGATCAAGGCAGCTGGGCAATGATCTTAACCACGTCCTCATCCTAGAGTTTCCTCCCTTGATTCAATGGCAATCAATGGAACAAAGTGAGACAAAAGTATATTCACAAAATCCTGATATAATGACATTGACTTCATCTAATCAGTGAGTGATATTAGAGGTCTTTAGTGTTTCAAATCTCCTGACCTTGCAGCCTCAATAAAATCCACTTTAACTTTTAATAGAGGACCTTGTCACTCCAATCTCATCCCATTGGTTATTCACAGTACAATGACGTCTCCCAGGTCACCAAAGAAAAAAATAGGATTGGTGTTTCTCAAAGTTTAATTCATCAGAATTTTATGCAGATTTGTTCAAATACGGACTCTGACTCAATAATTCCTAGGTTAGAGCCCAAGATTCTGAATTTCTAACTTCCCAGTGTTGCTGGTTTGTAGACATTTTGGGAAGTCCTGTACCCATGTGTTATTTCTCCATAATTCCAGTTTGAATATGACAAAGGGGTTCCTGCAACATTGGAAATTATGCCTGGGTCTCAGCTGGACCTTCTCCTCCACTTGTTTGAACTTTGTGTTCTTGACTCTCCTTGCTTTTATGGTTGTGGGAATATGAGCACTTCACATCCTGCCTATCCTTATCTACTCTATGCCTATATGCATTCATGTGTCCCATAACCATGTTTCCATTAATGACAGAATGCATATACGACTGTGGTCCCCTGAGATTATAATGGAGCTGAAAAATTCTTACCACCCAGTGACATTGTAGCCATTATAATGTCATAGCACAAGGCATTACTCACCTGTTTGTGGTGATGCTGGTGTAAACAAACCTACTGTACTGGCAGTCTTATAAAATTATACATAGCACATAATACTTGATATGATAATAAACTACTGTGTTACTGGTTTATATATTTATTATGCTATACTTTCCATTGTTGTTTTTTTAGAGTGTACTCTTTCTAATTAAAAAAGTTTGCTATAAAGTAATATGCTGTGTCACACAGCTTCATATGTCTCCTGTTACCTCCCTCTTGATTGCATCATTTTATTTTGTGCTTGGTTTCATCTCATGCTATTTTGTACAGTAACATGCTGTACAGGTTTGTAGCTTAGGAGCAATACAGGCTATACCATACAGCCTAGGTGTATAGTAGGCTATACCCTCTAGGCTTGTGTAAGTTCACTATCTGGTGTTTGCACAATTATGACATCACCTAAGGACACGTTTCTCAGAATTCCTCCCTTTCAGTAAGTGGGCATGACCGTACATCTACTGTGAAATCAGTGCCCTCACATATTCTATTTTAGGGCACTATACCAGGTTTATTACCTTTTTCAGCACATGACAGTTATTGTTTGATCAGTTCTACCCAGTATTCCTACAAAAAGAAGTACTTACCTGAATTTTCTTTTATCATTTTTTCCTCTGAGAAATTCCCACAGTTGATGTGTAGGATATGCTCCATTTGTACCTCCATATCTACACTCCCACCTTCATATTGCTCTGTGCCCCAGGAGTTTGTCAATGTGAACAGCTTCAGCATGCTTCTTTGACCCCAAACTTTAGTCAAAGGAGAAAAAATGTAAATTAAGGAGTAGCATTTTAAAAAATTAGTTTGGGCTATCTATTTCCTAGCTCTTTCTCTATCTGGTTGTTGTTAAACAATTCTTTAGGTATAGCTAAGCAGTCAGAGTTCATTTGTCTTCTTTCACCTTCCCCATCAGATGTAGGGTTGTCACTATTGACCTAGCTGATACCCATTGGGGTATTGCCCTATTACTTGTTAGCTTACTCAAACTCTGTTCATGACTTTATAAATAATCCCATTATTAAACGCTTCTTCAATTACTCACTTGGAAATTGCCATCAGTTTTGTGCTGCAGTCCTGACCATTATAATCATAGTGCATGTTTTCCTTGCATTTTTAGATAATACACTATAGGCAAAATGTACCAAGCACTATGGAGTTTGGAGGAAGTGTTCACAGTATGCCTTATGTCACTGGGAAAGCTCTAGTCTAGCCATTTCTATGGTAAGAAGAATATATATAATCATCTGACACCAGATAAGATTCCAGCATCTGAGTGATAATTAACATGCTTATTATGGAGCCAATAGAGGCCCTGCAGTCTCAGCATTTAACACAACAGCATTGACATTAAAAGTACTGGTCTTTGGAAATAGCATGTCTTGGACACACACTAAATCCTATGGGGACTAGGAATAAAATATAAGAAGTTTACAGTTAGAACATATTTAGGGTATCGGACATTTGTATTAGTTCTAGGTTCAGACAAATCTAACATTGCACCCCTACTTTGAGGGAGAAGGGTGGAGGCCTTCCGGTGCTAACTTCCTCCATTTCTGCTGGGCAAGCTTTCAAACAAGTTTGTAATTTACTGCTCAATCATGAAGTTATCTTTAATTCCTATCATATGCCATGCTTCGTAAGACTCAATTTCTAGTCCACAAAAATGAAAAAGAAGTAATGCTGTAAATGCAATCTTGAGAATAGACAAGACTTAACTTCAGAGTCTAAGTAGAAAAGGAAGAGAGAAGTAATAAAAGCAAGAGGTATCACGGAAGACTGTGGAGAGGAAGCATTTGAGAATGGCCGTGTGATTATATTATAAAAGCAGAACTGTGTTTCAATTGCAGTCCGGTCATTTGATAATTCTGAGATTTGCCACGAGAGTTAATGAAGTCTTTTATGTATACACTTAACACTCAGCTTGATACTTTGCAGGATCTCAACACAGGGTGTTCTCTTCTGAAGGGAATAAAACCTTAGCAGAATTGTAGAAAGATCAGGTTATACATTACAAAGAAGCTTACATGATGATGTATTATTTAGTCTGATTTCCAACAACTGAGGAGTGGTCTCTGTTTTTCAAAATTGTCTACTAAAGTTTAAAATGCCTCTACTGAAGACATAGCCTTTCAGTTCCAAGATGATAACAATTACTTCTAGCACACATCTATCAAGGGCTTATTAGTATGCATTTAGATCTTCACATTTATTAACTCCATTTGTACAGCATCTTGAGTATTTAGGGAGCAGTGATGTGGCCAATTATGTGTGATAAAACTGTGATTAGAGAAGTAACTTGTCCAAAGACATAACTAGTAAACTTTAGATGTGAAGGTACAACCTAAGGCTGCTTTGCTTTTTAAAACCTGCTCACCTATTCACTTCATCAGAAAAGGCAAAGTATATAAATATCTGTTTAAGTGTCTTTCCTTGGTTTTTGATAGGTCCAACCTAACTTTTTCCACAAAATGTAGCATCGGATAACTTTCTGTGGCTAAACCATTCTGCAAAATGTCCTCTGTACACTTGTAACCCCTGTGATCTGTGGGCTTCGAAAGTGGGAGTTATGTGAGAACTCGATGTCCTCAATGTGTAGAAATCTACCTGTGGGAAGATTTAATGCTTATGCAGGAGAAGGCCGAGGGTCTTGCTTGGTAGAAGCAATCTAGAGCTTCAGGTGAACAGCATCAGAACGCTCATTATGTTAAAAATATGAATCCTCTCCAGCCATTCATTGAAAGTAAACTCCCTTGCTCATTTGGTAAAACTACTTTTGGAAACTTTAAGACCTCAGCAGGACTCACCGTGTCATGAAGAAGCAGCAGAATGTCCCCGTGTTCACTCAGAACGGGTAGCTGTAAGTGGGGGAATGAGGTAGAAGTGGATTGCTAGGCCATCTGTGTTGGTCCTGGGAAGTTGCTGCAGATGAAAACATTAGTTGAGAATTCATTATGTCACCAGGTCCTATCTTTGAAGCATTTCAATAGAACACATGTGGCTGTCAATGTTAAGACTACATAAAAACCACTCGGTATCAGTTAGGTGACTGCAGCACTGTGATTCTGATGCCACTTTGATTAGTTATACATATTGATCTCTGGGACTAGGCTGAACCTGGATCTCATGACATATGGACAATAGCACATGACTGCACTCATTTAGCAACAAATAGCCTTTGGAAACCCTTTTATGTTTGTTCTCCTCATTTTGGTTCTATTTGATGTTTCCTTTCTTTGACTCTCTTTTCATCATTGTCGGCAACAAAACCCCTAGGGAAAGTTCTAAAGAGCCTCATTAGGAAAGGAAAGTTTTCTCAGAATAAGGAAATTGGAGCTACACAGAGACTGTGGGTTCTCTGGATTACCCTGCCAGTCTTCTATTTGTCATCAATATGCATTTAATGCAGATACAGTGTTCAAAGAGAAGCAGCATCAGTCAGCACAGCTCACGTATTTACTTACTGATTTTATGTCTTCATTTTCTCTTTCCCCTTCTGGGGAAATCTGCTTCCAAGTTCTCTTCTTCCAAGAACTAGAGTTAGGTCAAGGGCACAAACTTGCAAGGTCTGGAATACTTTTACTTCCATTTACTTTTATTAAATAAATACAGTAAACTCTCCACGAACCAGAATTCAAGCTATTGGCACATCTCAAGCAACCGGCTTGCTTGAAAGTACCAGTTAATGAAGAATCTACTTACATTTATCCATTATCTACCAATCCCCATGGTGCCAGTTAACTGAAAGTCTACTGTATATGAAATGATTAATGGCAGTGTTTGCTTCTCTAAGGCAACGATTTTATGCCACTGCACAGGGCCAGTTAGTTATTTTACCCCAGGGCCAAGAATGGTATTGGTTAATGGGGAAGTTTAGTATTCAAAAGTCTTGTTCTGTCCCAGTGAAATTGTGCTCCTCTAACCAAGAGTAAACTGCAGAGGTCTTATGGGCTATTCTTGAATTTTTCGAAGTCTAGTGAAAAAAAGTTTTATATAAAGGCTATATGAGGAAAACATCTAGTTTTAGCAGCATGCTTGGCAGGTAGGGTGTTATTTGTAACATCTCCTGACGTCTCATAAAAAATTCCAAATTTCTTGGCATGAAATTCAGTGCCTATTATAAGTAGGTGTATCTCTTCCCTTTTCATTCTCACTCATTTTGTCTCATCCATTCTTAGTGGATACACTCACCATTCCCCAAGCACAGCAGTTCATTTGACTTTCCAATGTATTTATGCGTACACTGTGTTATCTCAGAAAAATAGAAGTCCCCATCTCTCTCTCTCTCATGTCCATCTGATCAACTGCAACATGATCTTCAACGCCCAGTTCAGGGTTATCTCCTAGTTTTCTTCTTGTATAAAATATTCCATTCTCCCTGTCTTCAGGCAAACTTGATTTTTACTTTAGTTAGCTTTCCTGGGATTTGTGATTTATCTGTACTCTAACCGTGCTTGTATTAGAGGAAGTTGCACACCCTTGAGCCTTTCATTAGATTGTGAGCTTTGCATGGACAGGTACCGTGTCTTTTTAAGCTCTTTTCCCCAGAGCAAAGCACAGTTTCTGCTGATGCAAAACGTATTCAATATAGGTTTGTTGAACTAAATCAAACACAAAAACAGTAATGCCATATAAAAGGGTGTGTGGGCAGATGAATAATCAGTGCTGAGATGCATGGGCTTTTAAGTCACAAGAGGGTCAGTCACTTCATGGAGGCTGCTCGGCAAAGTACTATATCAATCAGGGACCTATTTTCAATTGGATGGTGACAGGTTTACTTTCTGGCTGTAAGGAGATGAAATATGTTGCATGTATAATTTATTATTTTTCATAAAAAACTAAAGCCAAAATTCTCTGGCAACAAAAGATATATTCACAGAGCATCAAGTGGAATAATATGAAGGATGCTTACTGTGAAATATTTGTAATGCAGGTAATGTTATTGGGAAGCTTTTGTTCGTTGAAAAATACCAAAACTAACATAATGTGCTTTCAGAAGAGAGATAATGTGTTGCAATTTAGGCTGGACAGAGAGTGACAATTGTGCTGTACACCAAGGAAATAAAACTCAAGTTTCCTTATGCAGCACTCAGAATATAAAGATTTCCACATTGTCCGGAGGGGCAAATTAGTAAATGATATTTTTATGTCAAAGAGGTAAGGAAGGAAATTGATTTATAACTATCCCCAATGAATTTCTGTCTTCCCAGTGAAACTTCTTTCTCTTGTTCCTGCCCTAAGGAGGAAAAGAGAAAATGGCATCCCTGCTTAATGATGGGAATGCGTTCTGAGAAATGTGTCATTAGATTTCATCATCATGCGATCATCACCAAGTGTACTTAAATAAACCTAGATAATAGTAGTATAATCTACTACTATAATTGTATGTGATTTAATGTTATACAACTGGCAGTATAGTAGATTTGTCTACACAGCATTTCCATAAACATATGAATAATGCGTTGTACTATGATATTATGACATTACAGCATCACTAGGAGATAGGAATTTTTTAGCTCCATTTTTATCTTATAAAACTACAATCATATATATGTTTCATTATTCCTTCCTTCCTCCTTCCCTCCCTCTCTCCCTCTCTCCATCCCCCTCTCCTTCCCTCCCTTTCCTTCCTTCCACTCCCTTCTCCTCTCATAAATTAAGACTCTTACCTATAAAGGGAGTATCTAAGGCAGCCAGTATCTTTCCATCATTCTTGGAGGGATTGTATTAAAGTACTATAAATAGCTTAACTTCAAGGTGAAATAGATTCTGAAAGTGAGCTTTACACCTTTGTTAAATTGTGTCTAAAGAAAATCGCATATAAAAAAAAAAAAAAAAAAAGAAAATCGCATGGATTTAAAATGTAAATATTTCTGTAGGACAGTAGGACAGTATAAACATTCCATACTGCAGCATTTCGTTTTTGTTGTAGTTGTCTGTGTTAGAAAACAAAGTCATCCAGAAGGTGCTGGAGGGGCAGTTACTCCCCCCTCCACAGAAAGAATTCTGTTTCCTTTTCTTCAAGGGGACTGACATCAGGCGTTGTGTTTTAAAGACTGAGCTCCTCCTAAACTTAAAATGAAAGGAAAACATTAAATCACTAATGATTAAACTTATGGTCCAAATGGGCCAATTTTAAGAGAATAGAAGCGAATGGGGCTTTTGTGCCAAGGGATAAAGTCGTGTGACTGGGAACACTGTGGTGTATTGGAGGAAAAAGAGTTTTCAGCAAGTGACTTTTTAATTCAGACTGAGGGGAGGTGTTGGGGACCGAACTAGGCTAACTGTGACTCTTCAATGGCTAAGACACAGAATAGCTACCATGTTAAATTTCTGCCAGCATTGCATGGAAGTTTCATTGCTGTATATCCTCACTGATACTTGGTATTTGCAGTCTTTTTCATTCTAGCCTGTATAACTGACTTGTAGTTATATCTCACAGTTTCGATGTGGCTTCCTCTAATGATTGCTGGTGTTGAGTATCGATGTGCTTATTTGCTGTCCATGTAGCTTCCTTGTTAAAGTATCTGTTCATATCACTTTTATATTTTTTATTGGTTTGTCTTTTTATTGGTGAGTCTAAGATTTCTTTATATAACCTAGATTGAAGGCCGTTGTCAGACACGTGTTTTGGAATTTTTTCTAATATTAGTTGCTTTTTCAGGTCCTTACCAATGTCTTTCATTATATTTGTGAAACACTGTGCACTGTGAGTAGGAACTGTGAAATATGAAGTTTAAAGTAGAATAATATTAAGTCTAAGTAGACTTCTATAAGTTAAAAATGCACATAATTAACCCTAGAGAAATTGCCAAAGAAATCTAAGAAAGAAAAGAAGTATCGCTAAAAATCCAATAGAGAAAATAAAGTGAAACATTTTAAAACTTTTTATTAAACCTCCAAATCAGGAAATGAACTATGAAAAAGAAAGATGGCATACAGAGAAAAAGAAACTATAACAACCCAAATTATGTCAATAATTATATGAAATGTTAATGGAAGAAAAATGATCATTTAGAAGCAGAGATTATTGAACTCAGTAAAATCGAAAAAGCAAAATGAAAAACAAATGTGTCTACAAGAAACGCACTTTAGGTGGAAATATGCAGACAGGCTGTAAAGGTGAAATATTTATATATCCACTAGCAGTTAAGTGTATAAACTTAGCATGGTTATACCAACATCAGTCAAAGAAGACTTTAGGATAAAAATATCACATCACAAGAAATATCATTTCATATTGATAAAAGGAATGGGAAATCAAAATGACATAGAAGTCCTAACTGAATTTGCATCTAATAACAGACCTTCACAGTAGTTGAAGAAAACACTGACAGAAAGTAAAGGGCAAAAAGAAAGAAAAATCAGTGAGATTTTTAACCCCACTCTCTTGGTAATTACTAGAATAACTTAAAAAAATATTAGTAGTGAGTACAGAAAATCTGAATAAACATATCTACCAATTTGCCCCAATTTACATTTATAGAAAAATATACCCAGTAATTATAGAATACAGTTTAAGTGTACATGAAGTATCCACTGAGATAGTCCATATAGTGAACCATAAAGAGATGTCCATAAATACAAAAAATGGAAATATTATATGTTCTTTGACTAAAACTGCATGAAATTAGCAGTACCAAATAAGGTATTTATAAAATATCTGAACATTTGGAAATTAATCAATAGGTTTCTAAATAATTAAGTGGAGAAAAACCTCAAAAATGGAAAATGTTTAAAATTGATGATAATATGTTACTATGTATCAAAATTTTGAACTGAAAATAGAATAGTAGTAAAAGGTAATTTTGTATTTCTAATGATAATTTTTAGAAAAGTAGAAAAGTTTAAAATCAGCGATCTCTATTTTGTCCATTAAGAGCGTAAAAAATGGTATATTAAGTCCAAGGTAAGCTCAATACAAGGAATATAAAGACAATCACAAATCAATAAAATAAAGAGACAAAAAGTAAAGAAAGTCAATATATTATTTATTCTTTGAAAATATTAATAAAATTGACATTAAGAATTCTCAAAAAATAATTTACAATATTAGAATGGGCGAGATGATATATCTTCAGATCTAGCAGCTATTCAAAGTATAAAAGATTCATAATGAACAACTATATCAATAAAAAATAAAATAGATATATTCCTGAAGAAACACAAGTAACAAAAACTTGAAAATCGCTGAATTTATAATAATAATAATAATAATAATAATAATAATAATAATAAAAACTCACTAATAAAACTTTAGATTCAGAGAGAGTATCAGTAGTGAATTTGCATGAATATTAAAGGAATCAAAAATACCAAACTTCACAGACTTTTTCAGAAAATAGACATTAGAATGCTTTCCAGTTAATTTTGGAGTCAAGCAAACCCTGTATGTCAAAACTAAGAAAGCATTCCAAGAAAAAAAAATTCTGATATATAAACATAAAAATAAATATCAAAATATTAGTGAATACAATTTAGGTAAATATGTAAAGTTATTTTCTATTGAAACTTCTTCAAGGAATGAAAGTGTGATTCAACAGTAGAAATTCAATTATATTAATATAATAAATGAGAAACAAAATCATGACCATCTCAATAGATGCAGAAAAAATGGGCAAAAGTTAATATGCATTCATTATAAAAATTATAAACCAGAAAAGAGTAGAAGAAATTTGCTTAAGTTGATAAAGAATATCTATGCAAAAAACAGAGCTAATATCATACTTACAAGTGAAATACTGAACACCTTTTTCAGCCTAGGATCATGGCAAAAATGCCCACTTTACCACTTTTTTTCAGTATTTTATGAGGGGTCCTAGACATATCAATAATGTACGAAAATAACAGCAAATGACACAATGATAGAAAGTAAGAATTTGTAAAACTGTCTATAGGCATAGATAACATGTGGACATAGAAAATCATAGAAAATCTAAAATCCTATGAGAGGCAATAAAGAAATTTAGCAGAGTTTTAGTATGTAAAGTCATTATCAAAATTAATTGTGTTTCTATATATTAACAACAGAAAGATGGACGTAAAATTTAAAAATAGTTGCAATAAAATTTTTACAAACTTGCAATAAAATCCACGAAGCATGCAGTATTTGATATAAATTTAACGAAAAATGTGCAAAACCTCTACTATAAAAACTATGTAACACTAATGAGAAAAGTTATGAGATTTAATACCCATGCTACTGAATACCTATGCCAGAAGGAAAAAAAAATGAAATCCCAATTCTAGCTCAAACTGTTTCCAAAAAAATTTTTAATGAATCATAAACTTAAATATAAAAAGATAAAAACCATAAAAGTCTGGGAGAGTATAAAAAAATATATACAATCAAAATAAAAATGATTTTTAAAATGCAGAAAATATTCTTTGCTTTTTGAATTAAGAAATTATAGATAATATAACTTAGTTCTAGGGCAAACTTCAGAAATCCCCTTTCTCTAAGGTATTTCACCTACTGCAAAAGAAAGAATGAGATAAGTGGTTTTACACTACAGTGTTCCATATTTCTCTATTGAGGATGCAAAAAATATATCTGTATATAATCATCAACAGAAAAATGATACATTTTCCTCATAACCTGACACTGCCTCTATCTAACCATGACTTTGGGCAAAGTTAGTTAACTGTTCTCTGTTTCAGCTTCCCAATTCTTGAAATGAATATAATATTATCATCTGAATATGTTATGAGGTTTAGGTAAGATGATGTATGTGAAGCCTACAGAACATTCTCTGGAGCCAAAGTACCTTTGTTCCAATCCCAGCTTTGCACTTCGTAGCGGTGTGACTTTGGACAAGTGACTTTCTCTCTTTATGTCTCCATTTCTCCTTTTGTAAAATGGGAGCTATGATAATAGGGTTTTTAAGAGGTCTAAGAGATCTGATATTTATAAAGTGCTTAAGAAAAAAATTTCTGCCATTGTGAGTGCTATAATGCATGCCATTACTGTTGTTATTATTCTTAATATTAAAACATCACTGTCTTTTCTCTAATGGAAGACTAATTCTGAAAAGAGGGCGTCATTCCATTACCACCAAATGAAGACTCTTCCCCTATACCTGTGTGCCTATTCTGACTCCTGTTCATTTCTGAGGCTCTTAACTTTTATCCTAGAGCTAAATTTAACTTCCCAACCATCTACTGTAATAAAAAATAGTGAACCAAAAGAAAATTTTTCACAAGTCTCTAAAGAAAGCCATTTGCTGACACTTGTTGACAGGAATTTGTGAAATTACATGCATAAGCTAGTTCACTTTTTTCTCTTAGACTTTCTTAGGTTAAATACCACAGGAATAGACCATGCAATGAGAATATTTGTGTAAGTGCCTTATTAAGGAAGAGTTGTCCAGAGAAAGCGGTAAAGGAGTGGGAAGCAATATAAGAAAGGGGAACAGTTCGAGCAAAAGCGCAAATTCAGGTAATAGTTCACCTCCGAGTTTGTCCTTGTCTTGAGTGAGGTAGCTGGGATTCATACTCCGGCACCAGAACGCCAGCTACTTAAGCACAGGGAATGTTGGCTCTGTTCACCATCTGCGCTCTATGTGACTGGCATAGTGACCCTGTTATAAATATATTTTGAATAGATACAAAAGATATGTTCAGAAATATCATCAACACACATCAATTAGATAAGTAAAGACTTGCAGAGCTTTCTGTATAAATCTGTATGTTTGGTTGGACAAAGGTTGAGTCATTGAACACATCAGCTTTCAGTCATGTATCTTCATTGTCCCAAGAATCTTCAGCAGGCCTGAGTCATGATGAATCCTCTCCTGGAAGAACTAAGTACAGTAGATTCTCTGTCAACTGGAACTCAAGCAAGAGTTCCAGTTAATGGAGAGTCTACTTGCATTTATCTGGCATCTACCAATCCTTATGGGTGCCGTTTAACTGAGAGTGTACTGTATGTGCATGTTCCATGGGTAAGGATTAAGGAGTAAGAAAAAATTGCAGAAAGAAAATGTAACAAACAAAAAGGAGAAGACAAATAGAACAAGGAGACTAACAAGGGAAGAACAAAAGAAGATCTTATCTGGATAATCATCAACATAAAAATGATCATTAAGATTATTGAGCATTTAACTTCTGCCACATGTTTTCTGAGAATTTTTGCCATAGATTATCTTGAATCTACATCATAATATTTGGAGTATTATCATCATCATCATCATCATCATACACATCTATAATAGAAACTGAGAAATTGCTCAAATCACATTTCTTTTATGCACATGGTTTGGTACTAGGTTTTGCGCAATTAAACACCATACTCTGTGGTTTTTTTATACTTTATGCCTTACAAAGGGCACTGTTTTCATGGACATTTATTATATTTGAATTTTGCACTCCACAGATAAGGCTCCTAAAGTTAAACAAGGCAAATTGATTAGCCTGAATTCAATCACCTGATAAATGATAGAGCTTGAATGTAAATATCTTGATACTTCACAGCCTATATTGTTTTCATTTCAGATACTGAAAATTACAGATACAAAGCCTCTTGTTTCTTTGAACTCAAATATTAATGCATCTGTCAAGGTGATTTCCATAGAGGTAGTGGTCCTTACCCCAAGGAAATTAGACATAAGCTAGAAAGCTTTTTCTCCAGTACAGTGACCAACAGAAACAGAGATTCTTGGTGATTGAAAGGCATCCTGACTTATTCTCGTAGTTCCAGTTGTGGTGATTTTGAGGGGTGGAGGGAGTTTAAATGAAAATGGTTTGTGTCTGCTTATAAATTCTGTGAAGAGTTACTGCTGCTTGCATTGCATCCTAGGGATCACTGTGTGGCTTTTAAGTTCTGCCCTATCAGTCTGGAATTTTTCTGGCATATTAAAATATTCTTTCAAGTTCCATGATGATTGTAGGTCAGTCACAAGTCCCAGTTCATCCTCGGTCCTTTTTTGCTAGGAGTTTGTGGAGATCAAATTTTTTACCATCATGCTATTGTCTATAAATGTAGTCAAATCAAATGCACTGGGATTCCTGTCAGTTTGGGTAAGATGGACCACAAACCTTCTTAACGTTGTTTACTATATTCAGTCCTCTCTCGTGAGCTGTAGGCCATTTTGGAGGATTCAAAAAGTTGTGATCATTGCTGTAAGTGTAATGCCAACCACTCAGTCCAGTTAGCTGGGTAGTGTGCTTAGTTGCAGCCAGTTAGATTTACAGATTTTAAACTCCTCCCATTTCCTGGACAGGAGCATCTTTCATTCTAGTTCTCAAACTACGTTTAAGAGGACATCCAAAGTAAATGAGGCTAAGGGTAAACTTTTCTGTCACAGTATTACACACCAGCTCTTGTGCATGTGTGCACACGCGTACACACACACACACACACACACACACACACACACGCCGTTTCCATGGACTCCTTTCCCACTTCTAGAAGGAAATTGCTGTCTTGTAAACTGCTGGGTTTCTCCAGTTGCCCTCTCCTCTACATTTGAGTCATTTTTCATAATGCTTTTGAATCCACATAAGAGAATACGACCAAGCTCTCAGATTTCTGTTTTTGTCTGTGTTCATAGGTACACTGAAGCTTCCATGAATAATCAATTTATTCCTGACAGATTTATTCAGTGTCATCAACTAAAACTGAACATATTTTGCCAGCTTTACCCAATTATATCAGTAATACTGTACTCCATGCACTGAACAAATTTATTTTCTGATTTTGCAGAAAGGTGTATGTTACTTAGAGACAAAAAATTCATAAAACACTCAACTTTCTGAATCCAATTCAGTGTCTCTCTAAATTGCATTTTGGAGCAGTCTCATGAGGCATGCATAAGTGTAAAACAGACTCTGGGAGCAAGCAGAGAGTTTTATGGGCCCTTTCTATCATTATATTCTCTCTACAATTATTTTCCTGTTTTTTTTTTCCATTTCTATCCCCCACATAAAGTCACCCAATTTGGAATTTCATGTGAGTATATGTGTCTAGTTCGCACCTCTGTGAAGTACCGTCCATAGAAGTAGACCAAGCCATAGATTGTTAGAGTTAGATGGGGCCCTGGAGACTTTTTGGCCAATCTCTGCCATTTCTGAGACAAGAAACAAGGTCTGGAGAACTAGGGAGACTCATCTAGCCAGTATTACCAAGATAAAATCAGAGCTGATATAAAAAAATCAAAGCAGCACCCTAGTAAAAATAATGATGTGAAAGATAATACTTTGCCGGGGACCGTGATAACCACGTTAAATGTATAATTATTAAGTACTGCAGTGTAGTTTTATCGTTATGTTACTTCATTTTAAATCTCACAATAATCACATGAAAAAAAGATACTATAAATATGCCAAGTATATAGATGGAAAACAAAATCCTATGAATTAAATGGGTTATGGGATGTGCCCAAACCAAATGATCAGAAGTGGGCCATGAAGCTCAGGCTGCATTTCTCCAAAGTCTAAATTCTTAATCATTCCTCCTGTTTCCTTCTTCTTTCCTCTAATTTTTCTTCCCTGAGGTTTCCCCACCCAAACCCTCAGAAATCATTCCTGAGCAGTACCCGAGCCCAGACTCATCTCCTGTCCTACCTCAACTTCCTCTCCCACTTTGTTCTCTACTTGGGGTAAGTGAACTTTCGAAATGAAGTGCATTTTCCGAATGAACTGCGTAGTCAGTCAACCCGATACTGCAGGATGCAGGACTCTGCTGCCTTCTGGCTCCAAAGGTGCCGTGTTTCCTGGTGGGCAATCAAGACTTAGTTCATGGACCTGCAGAAATCCCTTAAAGCCCAGGTTGCAATGTCACAGTAAACATTTAGGGATGCACCAAGAAAAGGAGCTTGGTGGCCCTACGGCAAGTGTTCCCACAGGCCTGGAGAATAATCAATATTGTGGAAGGAGTTACTATGAGAAGGAATTCTCTTGACGGGACTTGAGCTCAACTTCTTACTTTATATCCTGTTCACTTCCTTGTTTTGGCTAATTCACAGTCTGTTGAGACCTATAGGGGGCACTGAGATGTTGAGTTGAACGTGACCTTGTTCTGTTGTTCCAGAAATTTGTCAGAGCGGGACTTCATCTAGTTTGCATTTTTAGATAATTGCCAGTGTGGAAGGTAGTATGAAAGAGAAGCTATGAAATTTATGTATTTTATGAATAAAACTGGAATTGGTTGAATTTCCCATATCTTAATTTAAAGAATATATGTGGGAATAGAAAGGCATATGTGTGTTATCTATCTATATCTCTATGTCTGTATCTAAAGCTAGTCTTCCAAAAGATATTTATCTTTAAAATTTGTGTATCATATAGGATAATAACTTTATTTTTCAGGATTTTTCTCCTGACTATATGTAAAGAAATATCCTATTATTTCCCCTTTTACATTACAGGGGATAATCTCCTCTCTGTCAGTATGAATCATGGAAAAGCTCTTAGCAGTAATTAATCTTAGATGTTCACTTTTCAAAATCCACAGTATTTCAGATTTATGGTTCCTCGTGGGCCTCTACAGTATGTTACAGGGGGAAAAATACTATTTTTATGTTTGACACCAAAAATTCATCTGTCCAACAAATGTTAACTTCTATATTATTAAGATGTTGCTGAACGTGCTAATTTCTATTTCTGTGAGATTTTTAACTACATAATGCTGAATCAAATATTAATAGTTCACATTAACTTCAGATAAAATATTCAAACTTGTTCCAACCTACTCAAATTCCTGAGATCTGCCCCTCACTAGTTGTAAAGCACCCATCACTTCTGATAAGTGGAGTTCATTTAAAGGCTAAATGCATTTGTTATCTTGCACACTTCACACAAAGTCAGAGGGGAGTTTTAGTTCAAATACGCGTGAAGGAACTATGTTTTCAATAGCCATTATGTGAACTATGAAAGAAATAAAATATGCAGGACTCACAGACACGGTGTATTAATATTCCTTGGTTTTTTATTCATGTTAAGTGTTTCCTTGGGGGTTTTTCGTTTTTTCTGCCTAATGTAGGAGATCAATCCGCTTCATCATAAGTCATATAAAACTACTGTGAAAAACTCTATTTTTATGTCTCTTTAAATGGAACTTGATACAAATGCTAATACTAAAATCATTTGATACTTATAAATCTCTGATCAACTAAAAGCCACTGCTGCTTCTCACTTTCATGTAGGTAATCTAGACTGTGGAAGCTACATGATTCAGTCACTATTGTCCTCATTTTAACTGAATCAACCCTTTATCTACAAGCATTATTTAAGTATTTTAAAAAGTAAACAGAAAAGGCTGTGGAAGATAAATTATAATTACTGTAAAACTATTATTTGATATAAAACAGCTCTCTTTTGCCTCTACCTAGCAAAAGAGAACTTGAAATGAAAAATCATTTAAATATGACTCTATAAGGAGAGAATAAAGATAAAGTAATTGAATATGTTTTTCTTATCAAAGCCATTTAGAAGCAGTGATCCTTTGTTCTCCTGATTCTCTAAAGTTGCTCAGTGTCTCCACTAGACCTTCATTAGCTCCCTGTGTATACCTCTGTCTCAGTCATCAGCATGTTACTTTGTAATAAATAGTTCATGAACTTCCCTCTCATCCTAATAGGCCCCTTGAGAGATTAGAGCTGGCTGTCCAACCTTTTGGCTTCCCTGGGCCACATTGGAAGAAGAAGAATCACCTTGGGTCACACATACACTAACACTAGCAATAGCTGATGAGCTAAAAAAAAACAAGCCACAAAAAATTTTCATAATGTTTTAAAAGAGTTTATGAATTTGTGTTGGGTCTTGTTCAACTGGCTGCATGTAGCCCATGGGCTGCGGGTTGGACAAGCTTGGATTAGAATTTATTCAGCTATGGATCTCCAGAGCCCATTGTAATATTTGGCATAGAGTAGAAACTTGGTAAATATTGGAAGAAAGGAAGGGAGGAAGAAAAAGCAGGAAGGAAGGGGGCTAGGGGAAAGAGATAGAGGGATACAGAAAATTGGTTGACAATTTAGAAAATAGAATCCTAACTTTAAGAAGAAAATTAAAAATGAAAAGAACACTGCTGTAGTAAACTGATTTGAGGATTATTGAATATGTAAATATATGTATATTTTTATGATTCCAAAATAAAGCATTCAGGTTGCTTCTAACACTTCCCAATAGCCAGTGAGCACTGCCAGATTTGCTGACTTTCGATCCAATTATTAACTTTTAATAGTGAATGAGGTCACTGGGTGAATATAAATCAGCAATAAAAACAAAATTCTTAATTTGATTTTTTGTTAGTCTTAAATCAAGGCAAAATTATTGCAAATGTGAGCCGACACACCAGCATTGTTTTTTCTTAACACTTCTTTCTTTTCTCCAGCTTATTCTATATTTACTTTTCAAACTCTGCAATATTACATGATTAATGGAAGAAAACATAGAAAATGTAATAAGCAAGTAGAAAAACAAACACAACAAAATACCCACAAACTTACCACTGTAACACAACTACTCAATATTTTGATTAAAAGCTTTCCAGATCTTTGCTTTATGCATATAGAAATATGGTTATTCGGAAATTTAAAAAGGCGTTATATATGGAACACACTTCTGAAACATGATTTGTAAATTAACAATACATTGTTATCAAGAAATACAAGTCTCTGATCTCTGATAATGATGGAATAGCTTAATTGGACGACAAATAATCGATTTTATAATCTAGCAAAACTGCGCACCACTGTTTGACGGCAGAAGGTGTAGTGGCGACTACCTGACTTGGTCCGCTCAGGCCGAACAAACGCCACAGGCCAACTGACTTACATACTAGGGACTTAAGGTGAGACAGGCGTAGGATAGACATTCCCATTGCAACAAGGAGAAATAAGAACGAAGAGGTGACAGAGCCCAAGGAAGTCCAAAAAGTGGCAAGGCAAAATTCTGTTAGGTCTAAAAGCTCAGGAATGATCCTCTCTAGTCCAATGCTCTGTCCTACAGGCTTACTGGGGTGGCAGCGCCACCCCCAAGGGTTGGCAGGCAGACCTGCTCGTTTGGCTCTCTGCGGGGGCTCTGCCCACATGACTGTCTCCTTTAGTCGCAGCTGGCATTGTTTCTGCTGATACCATTCCATAGCTATTCCTGGCTTTTGATGATGTGGCTGACTAAACTCTTAAGTAAGCCACATGCTTGATCTCTTTATCAAGTGATAGTCCAGCCACACCTTTCCAAACACGTGGTCTCAGGTTTTGCAATATGGACAGGTTGAGAATTTCCCAGATCTTTACGTTCTGGTTCCTTTTTGCTTAACAATTCGTGTCTCTCTTCTTGCTTTTTACTATGAGAAGTCAGGAGGAACCAAGCCTCTCCTTCAACCACTTTGCTCAGAAAGCTCCTCAGCTAAATACCAATTTTCATTGCTCACAGGCTTACTTTTCGCCGAACACTAACTCCCACAATGGAGTTAGGCCTAGCCTTAATGCTCTGTTTCCTTTTTAATACAATAAGGATAATGACATGTGTATGTTAACTGATTGCTAAGGTGGTTGTGAAAATAAAATTAAACACATATTTAATCACTCAGCCTGTTTTTCAAGCATGTTTCCAGTTACACTCTGTCTCACACCTTCTAATTGCAGTGCAATACTCATCCCCGCTGCCTATGTACAAACTGGACTCTTCATCCGTGACTTTGACGTGCCCAGATATGAGATGTGACATTCAGTGAAGTCGGGCGACTTCAGCAATGAGCTATCTATTACTTAAGGTCAAGCTCAAATGCCAAACCTTTCAGAGACATTTCCTTCAATGCTTCTTGGTCAGACTCCATCTTTTTTTTTTTCTCTCTGTAACTGCCTTGTACCCTTGACAGAACTTCAAATTAATTATTTCACATAACACCAATCACCCAACTACTTGATTGTGCGTTCAATGAAGACAGGGACTTGCCCTAGCTCCTAGCGCTCAGTCCCGTGCCAGGGCTGTTTTCTTTACCATCTTTGGCACTCCAGAAGGAAGTGTTTCTTGCCTCGAACTGGGTTAGTTCATCCACAGAATTATTTTGCATGTATGAAATAACCCAAAGAGTAAGATTTTCATTTTCAAGTCTGTTACCTCATTTTCAGTTGTGTCAATTATGCAGGAGTTATTAAGGTAGTAAGTTTTTAATTGATTCCCAAGGTAATTACTATTCCAGACAGAGTTGGGAGCACACAAATACTAATTAAAAAAAATTTCCCCAAGATTGAAAATCGTGGATATTAATATTATAATAAGGACATGTGTGGAAATGGTTAGACATAGGGCCGCTGTTTATGTAGATGTTTATATACAAACTTGAGTTTCTTCAATTCTCTGATGGACGGCTTTCGTTGTAGACATATAAACTGTTAAAACTGAATTCTTGACAACTCAAAACATTTTTGTTTATTAAGAAATGGCAAGTCCTCTCTCACCTTGCCTAGGTTTTATTATCACTACCATTTGCCTGAGCCCAAGCAACGGTCATTCTGTATTTCCTCTCATTCATCTTAGTAGAATCAAGACTTAAAGGGTGTGTGTGTGTGTGTGTGTGTGTGTGTGTGAGTGTATGTTTATGTGTGTGGGATATTAAGCACATATTACATCAGTCATCCCTCTCATAGGTTTGTGATGTTGACAGAATTGTTCTGTATTCTTTGTGTATGGAAATAGTACAACAAGCCTCCAATGCTACTGCTCTTCGCTTCCCCCAGGGGGTTACGTCAAGTACTGTAATTCACAAAGCTGTGCCCCTCCACTGGGTTCTGCTCAAGACAGTGATGTCCTTAATGATATACTCCACCGCTGTGAGGATACATGAATTTGGGAACAATGCCTTCTGTTAAAAGCCTGGAAAAATTCTCTTTCTCTCTCTTTCTCATTTCTCTCTTTCTCCCTCTTCCTCCTGCCCCTTAATTTGCCAATCTATTAAAATAATTCATTTATTGCAGTTTTTAATGAACAAACATAAAATGCAAAAAATATAATTTAACTTTGTACAAATCTAGACATGAATTCTCTTCCATTCCCTCATACTTAATGGAGTATCTAACTGTAAGTTTAAGGTAAGATGTATCCTTTTTTTTCATTCCTTGCATAGGCTGAGTTCACCCAAGCAGTGAGGTTAAGTATTCTGCTTCCTCTTAGAGTAGATTCACTACGATACCTCTAAAACTGGAAACAATTACTTTGATTTCAGCAAATCCTACAAAAGAGTAGTTAATCCTACCATGCAAGTCCCCTTTGAACACACCCTTTGCTACACCATTAGGAGAGACATGATAATAACCCTTCTCCAGATGATTCTTTCACGGGAGGGTGTGCATAATTGATAGAGGAATGGAGAGGCCTGAGAGGAAAAGCCAAGCTTTGAATCAAACAGAACTTGAGTAAACAATTTGGGGCAATGTATTACTAACAGCAATTTAAAGCAAGAGCTTTAACTAAATTTTACGGAAGCAAATTGAATAAAATTGTTAGAAAAATGAATATGGCATTCAGGAAAAAATGTACATCGGTTCAGATATATTAAGCTTGTCACATGCGGTTTGAATTTTTTATCTCCTCCTCAAATAGATGAGCCTTAACTTTTTCCTTTACCCCTAACTCACTGCAGGGGAAGCAGGCTTTTGCTTTTATTTTATTTGTCTAAATAGTGCAGTCATTAAAGGAAGCAGGTATCTTTTAAATCCATCTGCATGATGCTCTTAGTAGGGATTTAAAATGCTGGAGAAGGATCTTTAGCATATTATATGACCTCGAATTTTTAGTCCAAGTAGATGACTCTCTCTAGTACTTTCCAATAAGCAGTGACCATAGCTGGCATGGCTTGAACTTTAATGGTGAATTAAATCAACAAGAGACTGAGTTTTGACTGGACAGTTTATCTTTGACTGGGATTTGAGTGTGGAATTGGAAGGTTTCTTTGCAAGGGGCCAAGAAATTTCATCTATTAAGGATGTGTTCATTTTATGTGCTTTAATTCCTTTTAATTTCTTTCCCCTAGTTTTTGAAAAATAACTTGCTTAAGCGTTAGGTATAATCAGGACTTACAAAGCCTTTTACTTCATATGTATGATTTCACTTATGGGAGAGACAGAGGGAGAGGGAGAGGGATTTTTAGTGTGAGAGGTACTTTCTGCTGTTTCTCCCAGGGAGAGTAATTAAGTGCTGAGAGTGGTATGCTGACCAGCAGTATTCACCTAGGATGTTTGAAATGCAGTTCTCAGAAGACCACCCTATACTGCATGAGTTAGAAACTCTGGGGGTGGAACCCAGCAATCAAGGTTTTAACAAACCTTCCAGAAAATTCTGGTGCACATGGAATTAGAGAGTCACTGACGTGGAGTAAGCATGTGCTTGGAGACGTAAAGCCCCTGTTGCCTTGGTTTTGTGTGGTGTGAGCTGAATGCTATTCTGCATTTGAAGATCAGGTTACGTTTTTCAGGCAGTGTGGCTGTTACACACAAACCAAGTATTTTGAATATAATTCAAACAAAGTAACAACAATGTGTTAAATGTTGGAGAAGAAAATAATTGTACATGTTTCCTGAGAAAAGTTAGTGTTCAGTACTCTATGCAAAATTAAAATGATTTCCAAAGGAACCTCTGACTATATGCAATTTTTGCCTTAGAAACTAACTTTAAAATTTGCACACAAGGAGGTGATTTCATATAATGACTCTTCTGTTTTTCTGAAAAAAGTCTTGACTGGTAGTAAGATGGAGAACATGGAAACCATTGAAAAGATTTTTGACATTTTTATTCATGTGAAACTCTATATAGTCATGATCTCACTTCATAGAACTTATGTAACGTTCTCACCAAGTATACAGAGCTGTTACAGAAGAGAAAACTGAGTTTTCAGAGAGCTTGAATACAGGCTTTAGAGAACTTTGTGTGTGTGTGTGTGTGTGTGTGTGTGTGCTAAAAATTATATAACGTAAAATTTGCCATCTTAACCATTTTAAATGTATAGTTCAGTAGTGTTAAGTATGTTTAACATTGTTGTAAAATAAAACTTTTTTCATCTTAGAAACCTAAAACACTATACCTATTAAACAACTCATTTATTCCCCTTCCTCTCAGCTCCTGGGAACCACCGTTAAGTTTCTGCGAACTTCGCTGCTGCAGGATGGAAGTTATTTAACCAGGATAGGAATCTGAGTCTCGTTGGTGCCAGTCTGTGTTCTTTTCTCTTCACAACATGTTATTTGTCAAACAAAGTTAAAAACATTTTCTTGGCATGGAAGACTTATTCCTTTCTTACCAATCTGAATATGTATGTATCTTTAACTGTATCAAGGATGCTCTTTTGACAGTTTCTTACAAGCACAGGCTTTCCCCCCCTCCATTTCTCTCCTGGCGATCCTTAGGCTGACCTTTTATCTATCAAAACTCTAACCTCCATCAGAGTTCCAGTCCTCTCACTTTCTCCCTGGTGGTTCCTCTCTTTGTTCTAATTCCCCCATAGGAATTACTGCTTCGCTACACATCTTGTCAATAAGAACAATGGACTCTGTTCTCCTAAGGGCCTTAAATTCCAACTAAAGCAAGGATTCATCTGGTGCTCGAAGCCCCTCAGCAATAGAGTATAGCGTGTTCACTCCAGAATTGTCTGGTGCCTATGCTATTTTTGCATATTTCTATTCCAAATCTCTTCCTTGTTTGAAGTTAAATGTTGTGCCAGTGTAGCTGCTACTCACTCCTTTTGGTTCTCTCCCTTGGTGTCCTACAGGGTGAGCCAAATGCCTTTTACATATAATAGCCTGCAAAACATTAATATTCTTATGAAACTGTTCTTCTACAAGTTAAATACTTTCCATCTTTAATAATTTTGAAAGGTCTTCTTTCTCTACTTTGGGTAACAGCTTATAAACATGACCAATTGCTTTTCCCCCTAAACAATGACATGCCAAAACTAAACCAGCTCTGTAAGAATGTTCTACCCAGTAGCATGGAAAAAACATTACTTTCCTCATACTTGCATTTAATAAAGGCTGTAGTATCATCATCATCATCATTTTTACTGTTGTCATCCACTCTTCTTTGATGACACCTATCAGTTCGCCATTCCTATAATCTTATTGTTGATAGAAACTCTTAAACATGTGTCAGATTGTGCCATTAAGACAGATGAGGCCAATCCTGTTCTAGTCCCTTTTATAGAATGTTCTCTCCAGTTTCTGTGTGTGTATTTCGTGTATGCCTTTCCTCAATGAAATGCACGTGGTCTTACCTGGTATCAAAGTTGTAAACACGACTTTTGGAAGTCCCTCAGGAGAACAGGGTTGAACGTACCTAGCAAGTGTCTGTGGAGGAAACTATGTACAGATTTTGTTTTATTATTTTTAAGTTGCCCTGAGTCCACCAAAATTAGCACAAAACTTCCAAACTTTTCATCAAAACATGCCTATCTTTGGAAGTTTCTCTATAGCTCTGAAACCAGGCGGGTTTTAAAAACTACCCTAATTAACAGTTCCAGGAACCATATCATTAAATGTATTTATAAGCTGAAATCTCTTTCTCATGAAGTACAACAGGACAGGAAGAGATGAAGCTGTGGTGTCTATTTCTGGTTCTGTCACTGACTCACCTTCATTGTTGTGAAAAGCCAATTAACCTCCCCCACTTTCCCCATTTGTAAATGAAACAAAAAATCACTGGGAAATTGAAGAAAATAGAGGTCGTGGAAACTTTCAATATGTGTAGATAAAAAGTGCTGTATAAATATAAAATCTAGCTTTTTAAATGATGGAAGTAGTCTAAATTTGAGCAAGAATTACTGAAAAAACTTGTTTATATGTCTATTGAACATTTATACTGAAAATCTCCAAACATTTTATATTTACATATGGTCATGCTTCTTAACTCATGATATGAGGTAAAATTTATTACATAAAATTCCTAGTAGATGCTTTAATAGCACAATTCCTGAAACCTGGAAAAATTTATGTTGAGGAATGACTAGTAAAATACTCCAGTTTCCTAAATTCTTGAGAGTTCTGACAATGAACTTGGAATTCAATTCTACAAACCTAAATGAGAAGATTATGACCAAAATGTTATTAGGTGACACAGACAGAGCTGTCTATATAGCGAATGTCTGGTCAGATGTCTGTCTTTTATTTTGCTCTTTGTAAAGAAGTGTATTTCCAAGGTATCTGAACAGTCTTGGACCAATACGTGTGGGTTCTTTAATACCGCCCCATTTCATTATTTTGGTTATTTTTGTGATCTGTAGGATTTAGTGTCTAGATTTAACAGTGTAGACTAATGATCATGGGTCCTCTTAAGATTATTCTCCTAAATACTGCTTCAGCCTTTCAAAAATAAGCCAAAGAAAGTCTTTCATCTCTGTATCCCAGGTTAGAGTAACCTGGATATGAATATGTCTCTTTAAAATATAAGCAGAAAACACCAAACAGCCAGTTTAAATGTTCACTTGCTTTTAAGTTGAAAAAACATATTAAATTCTGTTAATAGATAAAATAAAAAGTGATAAAAACTGTAAGATTCATTTAAGAACATTAACATGGTGCTCTTTAAAAAGATTGAGTCATTTAAGTTCTAGGGTATTTGAATGGCATCACGTAAAGTTCTGATAAGTTGGATGTTATTAGATTAGTCAATGCAACAAGGAAAAATACTGGAAAATTATAAGAGCTCTATTATTGAAAGCCAATTTCTTAAAAGAAAAACAGGCAACAAAGAACATATGATTCAATAAATTTCTCTTGGGTCAGACCTCTCTCTCTCTCTCTCTCTCTCTCTCTCTCTCATCTCTAAATGGAATAATCTGACAATCCCTGGAAATAAAATCACAGCACACATTATATCCAATGTATAGCTAATTAAGAATGCATACTACTTAATTCTTTGTCCTTAGGAAACTGAATAGATCCTGTATAGAGCCAAATGGTCTAGGAAAATTTCCAGTTCAGGAAATCATACTTCAGCTTGTCTTTTAGAAAGTTCACATAGTGATATACCAACTCCAGAAAGATTTTCTTGATTAACTTATGGTATATGAGTTGATTTCACATCATATTGACCAATCCGTACCACTGTTGCTAAACACTGTAAGACAACTTAAGGGAATATCTAGAAGTCATAGTTTCTGAATATTTACACTGTGTGTATGTGTGTGTGTGTGTAAAATCTCTCACAAAAAGTCTAGTATGGTGCTTCATACATTGTAGAAACTTTATACATGTTTCTTGTTGTAATTGATTTAAACTTCATTTTGAACTTTTATGAGTCATAGGAATTCTACTGTTAGTCTGGATAAGCAATGCATAGGTGATTACAGTTAAGCCAGACACATGACAGTATGTATCTTTGGGGGGTGAATGAGCAAGAAGGATTGGAAGATAAAGTGAAAAGGGAGTGGAAAGAAGAAAATCAATTGAGGATGAAATTAAGTGGAGCTAGAACTGAGAACTGAGATATTAGAGTGACATATGGGGAAAAAATGAAAAGTTAGGTTAGGATGGTCAAGATTGAGAATAAAAGGGAGTAAGGGGTTGAAGACTAAGGAAGAATTATCAACCCTCGTTTTTGCCGAGTCAGGCACAAACTTAAAATCTTTTTTCAGAGTGTCCTCTAGGCAACCACTACTGATTGACACAAGCATGCATTTGTGATGGAAAGCTATTTGGTTTCCATTTTTGGATTCAGACACTTGGGTGGCTAAGTATCATGCATTTGATGGCAGTAACTTGAATGAATCATTTCTCTGCAATGAATGTCAAGTAATGGCATTTAAGAACTTGAGTGATTATATCTGCTTCTACTCCCTTATATTAGAGAAAACAATATCAGTATGAGATCAGTGAAAATCAAGGCCATGGCATTTAGGGAGCAGCAGGAACATTACTACTTGGTGACAACATTTCATTTTGCTGACAAGAATGTGCTTGGTTGTGTGTCTTAGGCACTGCAACAGCAGCCCCTCCAGATTTCCAAAGAAAATAAATCCTTTGGGCTGATGATTTAAGGTGACACCTACGGTATTGTATTCAACTTCAGTAGTATCAGCTAAAATGACATGATTTGCTAGAACACAGTATGGGTCACCATCAACCCCGCCAACTTCAAACAATATGCCAAGGTTAATTAGAAGCAGGTGCTGTTGTCACAGGAGGCAGAACCTCATACTTGTATGGGCTGGCAGGCACACTCTCACTTTGGTCCACCCCTCGTCATGCTCATCTGAAATGATAGTCTTTAGAGTGATATTTACTGGGGCAATATTTAGCTACCTTTGTTCAACAAATACTTCTTATTTGCCACATGAAAAGCAGGGCTGATAGCTATGGGAGATGAAAAGACAAAGCATACTAAGTCTTCGCACAAATTCAAAGTTCATCAGGGGAAATACTTTTATTTAGTCATCCTTCGCATCTCAACACAAGTGTGATTTCTTTAAGATTAGTTATCTCAGTAGTTATTACATGTGCTTGTTCTTCCCAGAACTCTTGACAGTCATGACATCTCTGTCCCACCGACTTATAAGCTTTATGAGACCATGTTCTGTGCCTGTTTGTTTTCTGTTTATTTCTTTAGTATTACCTGGCACACAGCAGGTGCTCAATAAATGTTTTTTTAATAAACAGATAAAATTAATACTCTAAAAAAAGCAATAACTTGTTATGTTGGTATAAAGTCAATGTGCCATGGAACTTTGGAAGAGAAAGGAGTTGCCTCTATCTAGATCAGAAAGATGTTTGTGAAACATTTTAACGGGACTGAAAAGTAGAGATCATTTGGACTTGTAGAGACAAGGTAACAGTGGTGAAAACTGAATACAAACTCAAAAGGAAGTCAAGAAAGAATAGTTCATTCATTCTATCTATCTATCTATCTATCTATCTATCTAACTATCTATCAATCATTCATCCATCCAAATATAGGTTGAATAAGGCTAATGGAAGGAAAAACATAGAAATGAATATTGGGTCCATGGTATGGAGATACATTGCAGAATAGCAATTAATGAAAAATTTTGAGCCTAGTGAAAAACATGGCCAAATTTATGCTTCAGTTGTATTAAGCTATCAGTGGCCTTTTTAAAATAAAAGGTGAAGATACTGAAGACTGTAAAATTAGGTAGGAAGTTATTGTAGTAAAGACAGTGAGGATCTGGCAATGGAAATAGGGAGAAAGAAAGTTCAAAAGATATTGTGAAGAGACTTGGAAACACTTGGAAATTAATTGCATACAGAAATGGAGGTGCAGGAAAAAAAGGACTAAAAAAATTATTGGTTTATTCAAGATTTTTATTTTTTAATGAGCATTACTATGCACCAAAAAATAGAGATTTTAGAGGAATAATGAGTATGGTAGAGGACTTCAATTTCTTTTTCCAGTTTTACTGAGATATAATTGACATACAGCACTGTATAAGTTTAAGGTGTACTGCGTAATAATTTGACTTACATATATTGTGAAATGATTACCACAATAAAATTCATTAATATCCATCATTTTATATAGATACCTAAAAGGAAAAGGAAAAAAATTTTCTTGTGATGAGAAATCTTAAGATATGTTCTCTTAACAATTTTCATATATACCATGCAGCAGTATTAACTATAGTAATGGCCTTGTACATTATACCCCCAGTTATTTATCTGGAACTTAGGACCTTTGACACCATCATTTAATTTTCCTTCACCCGCCCACTTGTCTCTCTAGTAAGCACACATCTACCTTTTTTCTATGATTTTTCTTATTCCACACATGACTAAATTCATATAATATTTGTCTTTCTCTGTCTGACTTATTTCATCTGGCATAATGCCCTGAAGGCCCATTCATATCGTCACAAATGACAGGATTTTTCCTTTTTCATGGCTGAATAACATTCCTCTATCTATCTATATCAATCTATCAATCTATCTAGCTAGACACTTAGGTTATTTCTACGTCTTGGCTATTGTGAATGTTGCTGTGCACATGAGGGTGCAGATATCTCTTCAACATATTATTTCATTTCCTTTGGATATATTCCCGAGAGTATGGGATTGCTGGACCATACCGTAGTTCTATGTTTAGTTATTTGAGGAAACTTCTTACTGTTTTTCATAGTGGCTATACAGTTTACAATCCCACCAATAATACACAAGGGTCCCCTTTCTCCACATCCTTGTCATTTTTTATGTCTTTTTGATGCTAGCCATTCCAACATATGTGAGGTGATAGCTCATTGTGGCTTTGATTTGCATTTTGCTATTGATTAGTGACATTCAGCATCCTTTCATGTACCCATTGGATGTTTGTACATCTTCTTTGGAAAAATATCTGTTTGGGTCCTTTGCCCATATTTTAATTGAATTGCTTGTTCTATTTTCCTATTGCGTTATGTGAGTTTCTTACATATTTTTGGATATTAACCCCTTTGTAGACATATAGTTTCAAGTATTTTTTCTCATTACATGGGTTTTTTTTTCACTTTCTTGATTCTTTCTTTTGCTGTGCAGAAGCTTTTTAGTTTGATGTAGTCCCACATGTTTACATTTTCATTTTCTTGCTTGTGCTTTAGGTGTCATATCTAAAAAAGCCAAGACTCATGTAAAGAAAATGTTTTTCCTGTGATTCTTTATAGTTGTTTATGGTTTCTAATTTTATATTTAAATCTTTAATCCCTTTTGATTTAATTATGTGAGAGGTGAAAGATGGGGTCTAATTTCATTTTCTAATAAGTGACTACTCTATTTTTTCCAGCACCACTTATTGAAGAAAATGTCTTTTCTCCATTGAGTATTCTTGGCTCTTTTGTCAAATATTAGTTGACCATATACATACACATGGATTTATTTCTAGGCTCTCAGTTCTGTTCCATTGGTCAATGTTTCTGTTTTTATGCCAGTACCACACTGCTTTGATTACTATAGCTTTATCATATAGCCTGAAATAAAGAAGTGTGAGGCCTCCCAGTTTTTTTTTTTTTTAAGATTGCTTTGGCTTTTTCTAGTAGTTTCTTCTTCTGACTTTG
Source organism: Lyroderma lyra (assembly GCA_004026885.1). Lineage (NCBI taxonomy): Eukaryota > Metazoa > Chordata > Mammalia > Chiroptera > Megadermatidae > Lyroderma > Lyroderma lyra. The sequence continues at coordinate 315,698 of PVJL010000478.1, read as the reverse complement.
GCATCAGGATAATGCTGTCCTTTTTAAAAGAATTTGGGAATGTTCCCTACTCTCTTTTATTTTTGGAAAAATGTGAGAAGGGTTGGTGTTAATTCTTCTTTAAATGTTTGATAAATTTCACCTTTGAAGACAACTGCTTTTCTTCAACATAGGCTTTTCTTCTTTGGGAGATTTTAAATTACTGATTAAATCTCCTTACCAGTGATTGGTCTGTTCATATTTCTATTTCTTCCTGATTGAGTATTGGTATATTGAATGTTTCTAATAAATTTTCTATTTCTTTTAGGTGATCCAGTTTGTGGCATGTAGTTTTTCACAGTAGGCTATTAAGATCCTTTGTGCTTCCTTGGTACCCGTTGTAATGTCTCCTTTTTCATTTACAATTTTGTTCTTTGGGGTTCTCTCTCTTTTTTCCTTAGTTAGTCTAGCTAAAGGTTTATCAAATTTGTTTACCTTTTCAAAGAACCTACTCTTAGTTTGGTTACTTTTTCTGTTGTTCTCTTGCTCTTTATTTCGTTTACTTCTGCTCTAATTTTTATTAGGCTTCTCTCTACCAACTTTGGTCTCAATTTGTTATTTTTTATGTAGATTCTTAAGGTGTAGAGTTAGGTTGTTTGAACCCTTTCTTGTTTCTTAATGTAGATGTTTAGTGTTATGAACATTTCTTCTATAATTACATTTTTTGCATCCCATAAGTTCTGTTTATTTCTATTTTCATTTGTCTCAAGATAATTTTTTTTATTTCTCTATTAATTTCTTGTTTTATCCATTGGTTGTTTAGGAAAGGGTTGTTTAATTTTTATTATTTAATTTTAGTTTTTCTTCCTGTTGTTGATTTCTAATTTCATTCTACTGTAGAAGAAGGTACTTGGTAATATTTCAGTCTTCTCAATTTGCTGATTTGTTTGATGGTCTAACATATAGAGTATCCTAGAACTTGCTCCAGGTGCACTTGGGAAGAATGTATATTACACTGTTGTCAGATAGAATATTCTCTCTATATTTATGTTCGTTTTTCTATAGTGTGGTACAAATTTGCTGTTTCCTTATTGATCCTCTGTCTAGATGATCTATCCATTGTTGAAAGTGAGGTATTAAAATTACTATTTTCTATTGCTGTTGATTTCTCCTTTTAGCTCTGTTAGTTTATGCTTTATATATTTGAGTGCTTGGATCCTGGGTGCATACATATTTATAATTGTTATAGCTTCTTGATAGATTAACCCCCTTTATCATTATATAATGCCCTCTTAGTCATCATCTTGTTCTTTTTACCAATTTTAGGTTAAAGTCTATTTTGTGTGATGTAAGTATAAATATCTCTGCTTTTTCTTAGATCCCATTTGCTTGAAATATCTTTTTCCATGCCTTCACTCTTACTCTATATGTGTCTTTAAGGCTAAAGTGAGTGTCTTTTAGGTAGCATATTGTTGGATCTTGTTTTTTAAATCCATTTAATCAATCATTCTGTAGCTTTTGTTTGGAGAAGTTAATCTATTTTTGTATAAAGTAATTGATAGGTAAAGGCTATTGTCATATTATTCATTTTCTGGCTGCTCTGTAGAACCATTGTTCTTTGTTTCTTAATCTACTGTCTTTATTTGTGTACATTGATGTCTTCTGGTATCAGTATGCTTTAACTTCTTTATCATAATTTTTTGTGTGACTAATAGTGGTCTCTTGTATTTACCTTGAGGCTTACATAAAATATCTTAAAATTGTAACACCCTACTTTATACTAACAATTTAACTTCAACAAAATTCCTATACTTTACACTTTTTCTTCTCCTGCCTCTCTTACCCTCTACATTTTAGGTGATTGATGTTATAGTTTACATATTGTTTTACATTGATACAAATAATAACAGATGATTGCAGTTATAATTTTTATTACATTTGTTTTTTCACTTTTAAAGTACAATTGTAAATGAATTACACACTATCATTACCATATACAAACTCTAACTCTGACTATGTATTCACCAATGTATTTATCATTATGCTACCATCTTATGTTTTTCAAATGTTAATTAGCATCCTTTTATTTCCACTTAAAGAGCTCCCTTTAGCATTTCTTGTAAGACAGGTCTAGTGGTGACAGACTCCCTCAGCTTCTGTTTCTTCACGAGAGGCTTTATTCCTCCTACATTTCTAAAGTACAGCTTTGATGGATATAGAACTCCTGGTTGACATTTTTTTCTTTCAATATTTTGAATATATTATCCCATTCTCTCCTGGTCTGAAACTTTTCTGTTGAGAAATTTGCCTATAGTTTTATGGGGGCTACCTTGTATGTAATTTCTCTATTTCCTCTTGTTGCTTTCATTTTTTTCTTTGTTTTTCACTTTTGATAATTTAATTATAATACGTCTTGGTTCTATTTGGTTCTAGCTATTTAAATTCCTTTGGGCCCTTTGGACCAGAATGTCTATTTTTATATCCAGATTTGATATATTTATAGTCAGTATTGCTTTAAATATACTTTCTGTCCCTTTATCTTTTTCTCCTGGAATTCCCCAATGTGATTATCATTACTTTTGATTGTGTCCCATAAATTTCATAGGTTTTCTTCACTTCTATTTTTTTTTTCTTTTTGTCCTTCTGATTGAATAATTTTAATTATCCTGTTTCTAGTTTATGGATTCTTTATTCTGAATGGTAGAGTCTGCTTTGAAGCTTTCTAATTTGTGTGTATGGTTTCTTTCCCCCCAGCCCTAATTAAATTTAGTTTTCTGTCAGTGTGTTCTTTTAATTCACTAAACTTATTTAGGAGGAAGATTATGCTGAATTCTTTGTCTGACAGTTCATATATCTCCATTTCTTTAGGGTCAGTTATTGGAATTTTATTAGTTTCCTTTGGCATGATAACATTTACCAGATTTTTTTTGTGATCCTTGATTTCTTATGTTAGTACAGTAGACTCTTTGTTAACTGGAACTCAAGCAACTGGTAAAATGTTTCTGCTGGTTGCTTGAGATTTTGCCCATTGCTTGAGTTCTGGTTAATGGAAAGTCTACTTACATTTATCCAGCGGCATCTACCAATCCCTGTGGGTGCTGGTTAACTGAGTGCTACTGTATCTGCACATTTGAATAAGTAAGTGGTCTCCTCTTCCAGACTTTATAGGATTGCTTTGGCAGTGACAGTTTTTCACCAGTCAGCTCAGTTTGGGGGTTCTGGACATTTCTGTTGTTAATGTTCTTGGGCTTGCATCAGGGTCTAGTTTTGGGTGAGGCCACTGCCCAAGTTCTAAGGTAGGTGGTTGGGGGGATTGTCTTGCTCAGAACATTTAGACAAGACTGATGGCTTTGTTTCCTGCCTAAGTGAAGCTATCAGATAAGCTTCATCCATGGTCAGGCCTACTAGATGGTCAAGACTGGGTACTATACTCAGCAGTAGGTGAAGCTATGGATTAGCTTCTCTGCCATTGCTTGGCCCCAGGACCTGCACAACTGGTTGTCAGGAATTGGAATCAAGCAAAACTATGCAAAGAATTTCCTGATCAGATAGAGCCACTGTTTTTGCTCAGCAAATGGAGAGCAAAGGACTGTGCTCTCTGTAAATAAGACTGTTGCATAGGCTACACCATTTTCCATGTGCTCTGGCTTAGTCCCTAGTTGGGCAATCTGAAAGCTATATTCAGCAATGGGCAGGACAATGAATTTGTTTCCCTGACCAGGTGCATCAGGAGAAACAGCTTCAAGGCTGGTAAAAGTCTTTGCAGTTGTGACTTAGGTCAACCTATGCTCCAAGGTCCTTGGCCAAAGAAACCTATTGGTTTTTCTCTGCAGACTATCACCCCTGCTTACAGACTTCGCTCAAGCAATCCTGGGCTGTATGCATCTTTCCAGGTGTTCTGGGCCAGGCAGGGCTGGGAGCCTCACTCAGTAATGGACCTGGTTATGACCCAGCTCCCCTCATTGGGCAATGGCAGCTCAGGCTCCAGGGCTGGCAATCTCTTTGTTTGAAAACCTGAATGAGGCACAGTTGTACCCCTACTGAGTTCTGCACTTGAGAAAAGCTGCTGGTTGGGACTACTACTTGGGCAGTGCATGTAGGAACCCATTAACATGATGCAAGTGCTGCTTGTTGCAAGTCTCTCCTGCTTTTCTGTCACAACTAGGTTTCTAGTAATTAAGCCACAGGTAATCCCCAGGGGATAAGGCCAGAGGTTCCCAAGAACTGACTGCACAAGTCATTCTGGGCTCAGTTTTCCCACTGGAGGAACCATAGACTCAGAGAGGACCTCTCTGTGCTGGTCTGATGGGAGAGCAATATGGTCAGCATGGGGTGGCTCCTCTTACCCTTCTGCTATGGTCTGTCTTTGTCTCTGTGGTGCAGGACGGTGCTTCAGTCTCTCGCCTGTGTTCTCACAATGATATCTTGTCCATGAAGACTTGCTAGTTGTTGTTCTTGTGAGGTGAAGTCAGGAAGACCCTATGTTGCCATCTTGGTGATGTCACACCTAGTGGGTGGGACATTTATAAAAATGGAATATAACAGAAATGGTTTTGTAATAAAAACTACACACACACACTTTTTTTTAAAGTTTGAGATATTCAAGGAGTGTTTGTATACAGATACCTTCTGAAAAGTTGGAGCAAGAAGTGAGGAGAAGTCAGAACTAGAAATACTGCAGATTTAGGAAGCTATTAGATTGTAAGAAAGAAAAAAGTAGAGTATGAGGAGGTTTAAGGACAAAGAAGATTTGGGTTTAAATATATGAGATTAGTAAGGGACATGTTGATTTTCAAGTTCAAAAGAAGTATCAGAATGAAGACACTGAAGGACTGATTCTGATTTCAAGAGAGAGGTGAGGACCAAAGATACAAAGTCATTGTGATAGAACAAGGGTGCCCGATGTTTTGGCTTCCCTGGAAGAAAAAGAATTTTCTTGGGCTACACATAAAATATACTAATACCAATGATAGCTGATAAGCCAAAAAATAAAAAAAGTTCCATGCATAATTTTTGTAATGTTTTAAGAAAGTTTATGAATTTGTGTTGGGCCACATTCAAAGGCGTCCTGGGCCACAGATTGGACAAGCTTATGATAGAGGTTATACTACAGAGATATATGAGCGTTGTCTGGAAAGTATCCAGCCAAGAGGCAAGCACAGTTATATTGATAATCAATGGCTTTTGTCCAGACAGTCCTCATAAGTAAAATCACATGAAAGAGAAAGATAGACATCAGGAGAGCCTCACTTTTAAGAACATGGCAAAGAAGAATGTGGAGACATAGACGTAATGTATTACTCCAGAAAATAATATAATAATAAGAAAAAAAAGTAATTTCAAGAAGAAATGAGTTATTATCACCAGTGTCAAATAGCTTGGTAATGTCTAGGTAAGGACTCTAGATTTTATAATTGGCAGGTCAACCTAATGGGTAGCCTTAGAAGACCCTTCTTAATAGATTGCTGAATTAGACCCATTATCTAAAAAAAAAGTAATATAGAATATTAAAAAGTTACTGCTTCTTTATTGTATGTGATCATGAAGGAAAAATGGTAGCCAGAATGGGAAAGAGGGCTGTGTTTCTTTAGGATTAGAGTGATTTTGATGGAGTTATATTCATTCAGGGAGAATTAAGCAAGCATTCACGTTGTTGAGGTAAAGTAGTTGTAAGAGAGGGGTGAATGTATTGGGAAAGAGAATGAGAAACAGAAGAGAGAGATAAAGACTGAGACAGAAACAGAGGATGGACAGAGAGAGAAATAAAATATCTCCAGAAAGTGAAAACTAGTCACTTTCTGGAGATATTTTTGGCAGGACTTCTATTTTCATATCTACTCATCTCTATTTCTTCCTCCTTATCTACAGGAAGAAAAAAATCAGATCACCAAAGTTTTTAATCCAAGATCTCAATTTCTTTTGTTAGAAGGAGACAACGTCCTCTGTTGGGTAGGGAGAGGCCTGAAGTAACAGAAAGGTTTAGAATAATTTTATCTTCTAAAATGTATTGTAGTGAAATAGATTCACAGCATAAATCTCTCAGTAAGTATAGAGAAAAAGATACTTTCTCTACCCTGATGCTGCTCATTTGTTGTATAATTATCAGGCAAGTTACTCCCAAGCAAATTCTTCTGCAAAACAGGGATATCAGTACTGTTACACAGGCACGCCTCACTTAATGTTCCTATGACTAGGTCCTTAAGCGAAGTGGTTGATAAGTGAGGAGCTTAAAGGTGAATGTCTTGTGATATGTTGTGGTGTCATAGGGTATGTATTTTAACTTATAAACAAAATATGTAGTCTTGTCTCATTGCGAGAATGAGACAAAGACTGAGAAAGGGAGTTCGGCCATGCTGGAGAACTGGTCAAAGGTCCTGGTCATTAAGCAGGCAGGTCATTAAATGAGTGACTGATTAGTAGATCTGAGAATCAACTAAGAACTAATATGAATTACTTCCAGTATTTCGGGTTGTGTGCCAATATCTTAAAATGTACTTCCATTTATGTTTTTATATTTTAATACCCTAACTTGATTTTAAACATCCGTAAAGGTAGACTTTACCTTATATTTCTTTGTGTGCTTTACTGTGCATGAAATGGAGAAGTGTACAGAGCGAGTGCTTTAAAAATATTTGAATTCACAAGAATTATGAAAACATACTTTTAGGTCAGACTTGTTGTCTGTTATAGGTGTATCACAAACTTATATCCGGGTTAGACTTACAGTATCTCTGTAAGATTTTCAAAGGTTAAAGGGATTCATTTCTACACTTTGTGCACTTTTGATTAGCTCTTTTCCTAATTTTATGAGTTCCAGTCTTACAGACTCTTGGCTATCTATATCCTTGAACATCCTAACCATTTTAATCTATCCTCTGGGGAATCTATTTCATTCCTTTGGATAATATATACCAGGGCTGCCTGGAAAAAATCCAGTCATAAGTGTCTCTATTTTTCATATTACATGGCCGGTTACTTTCCAGGCAGCTCTCGTACTTTGAACTCAGCTGATCTTTCCTAACCCTTTAAATTGTATAGATTGATTAATGGGCCCAATGAAGGCTAATGTTAATATGCTACTAAATGAAATCGTTGGGACCGGAATCCAGGTGTCTTGCTATCTAAGGCAGTGTCGGTTTGCTTATTCCACTGATTCAATGCCTGCATCATCCACAGTAACTTTCTGTGGTTTGGACTTAAGCACGGGCCTCAGAACCAATCCAGGGATGGATATTGGGCAAACAATTAACAGTGCCTGTAATGAAAAACCTGAATGCAGGTTGAGACAAGAGTGATCCACCTGTATCATACCAAACTGGTATATTTTTCCAGTATTTTCAGATTTCCTTTATTTAAAAAGTGTTCAAATAACCCAATTGTCCAATTACAGGCAATGTTAGCTAAACCACAGAGGGACTTCTGAGAAAACTCTTGTGCTCCTGATTAAAGGGTACGAATGCAGTTGACTGCTCTTTTTTCCCATGCTCCTACTAGAAACACATGTATGGTAGCTAGCACTGGGGTTGCTCTCTTGTGAATTTGAGGCAGCATGTCACCACTTCAGATAAAGCAGAGTGGTAAAGAGAGGATGTGTTGATCTGTGAGACTATTGACTGATGTTAAGTCAATAATCCTCCTATTTTTTTAAACTGTGATAGTCTAAGCTTTTTGTTGTTATTTGTAGCCTGACAAATAACAAATTCTACCATTTTTATTTTTTCCAGAGAGAAACGATACTATGAGAGGATGTTTTTGTGTTATAAATGCCTCCAATACTAATAAGTTCTCTATAAGAAAAAATAATGTATGGCATATAGCATGTTTTTAAAAATCAAACCTCGATATATTGTATTTATGAACTCATTCAACTTCATTGAAAATCTTTTGTATGTACAGTGTGTGTATACACATATACACACATATATGAGGGCTGTCCAGAAAGTATCCAGGCATGTAATATGAAAAATAGAGGCATTTATGGCCAGATTTATTTCTGGACAGCATATATATATATGTGTATATTCCATTCTAATATTTTAAGATACTTTCTACTATTCATCATACATCATACATGCTGGGTATTATTGGAGTCAAAGGGGTACAGGAAGGAATGGTAAGATATACAAAGATATTTGGAGAAAAAAACTTTACCAATCATTTTTCCAAGCTTAGATGAACTCTCTACCTATATTTAAACTTACTTATTGAGGAGCTATGAACAACTTAGATTTGATGCTCTCTTGGAAAGATATTTTTTAAATTTTATTAGTGTGGTTTTGATGAACCATCATGACATGGGGCTGCTCGTTCTTTGTGTAGCTGTAAATAGAAAATACCAACTCCCGCCCCAGGTCTCTTTGAAATACATTTGTTTGTTCCTCTCTCTCTCTCTCTCTCTCTCTCTCTTTGCTTTTATTAAAAAGAATCCTTATGCAAAAAACACAAAAAAGAATAACAAACTGCATAGAGTAAAAGTTTCTAGATGATCTGATGAGTATAATGAAGGCCGACCTTTAAGTAGACAAGAAAGTGCAATTGTAAATGTCCTGTTCCAGCAACATCTGAATGAGGATCATACTGAGCTTGAATCCAAAGACAAATAATTTTTCCAAAAGATAAACTTTTAAACTGTAAATGGTAAATATAGATATATCAGTGTTTTAACTGGTAAATTAGTACCACCAAATCTTCTTCAGGGCATGCCTTTGCCCATACCTGGGTATTTCTATTGGTATCTATATTAAATATTAATTTAAATGTTTCCTATGTACTCTATTATATTTTACTGGTCAAATAGACCAAATAAATCTCTGGTAGATATCTCCAATGGGAGTTGGGTAAATGTATCTGCAACTTCCCTTGACCAAGTCTTTATATTATATACCCATAGAATTCTAACAAAAGTTTTAGGCATATCCTTCTTTTATTGTATTTAGGAAATATGCCATTAATCTATCATCTCTTAAAGTGTTTTTCAACAAGCACATTTCCAATTAAGAAAAACTCAAGAACTTATTGAGCTAACTGTATTTTCACCCTTCATTATCCATGATTAATATTAATATATAACAAGTACACTATTTGTTCAAGTACTAATTTTGAGGTGGACAGTTCCCCACAGTTGACTACACACTTTTGCTAGTAGAGGTTCCAAAGCAAAAATAATTTAGCAATAATGAAGATTAACTGTCAGTAGTTGCCTCAAAACTGACTGAATAAGGCTGAAAGAAGAGAAAAACGATTCATTTTTATCTTATCTGGTAGTGACTTCCTGGTCTAACTAATCACGCACGGGCATATTGTTATGAATATTCAAAGATTTTTTAATGGCTTAATAATTTTTCTTCCTTTGTTTCTAGGAACAGAAATCGTAACATGCACTGAAATAGAGGATCTCACATGTCAAAAGCAGATAATGTATCATGTGATGCTCTCACTCTCACAGCACCAACCAAGGCAGACCAGCCAGCAAAGGAAGGCACCACTCCCATCTGGATTTAATGCAGAAATAACACAGAGCTAGCTTGGTCTTGACTCCTTTGATTAAAGTTAGAATATTTAAAGCAAAAGTTTCACTTACCCAGCATCATCACTATCAACCGCATGTCACCAATCTATTTGAGGTAGATAATGTGTTAGCTCCAGATTTTCTCAGCGTGATATTTCTGCTCACTCCTTTTTACTGAATATATAGAAATTGGTAGTTGGCAAAGTCACCTGGAGGAAAGAGGGAGTCGGATTTTGCTCATGTCACTTTTGCTTCACATAACAAAGGAGTGCTTGTTGTTTACACTCCTTTTTCCTCTCAGACCCACTGCACCCTGGGACACTGACCCCTGTCCACTGGGTCACTCCAGCTTCCAGCTGAGTTTGGCCAGTGGGAGGCTAGGAGGAGAGTAGGGTGTGGATTTCCTCTGCTCCTTCACTGGTTGTAGTTTTTGGTGGATGCGCTCAATGTTTACTGGTCCTATGGGGATGATCTCTCCTTCACGGGTCATTTTCTGAAGACCCCTGTTATATCGCTACCTTCTCCCTGCAACAGGCCTAGGAGTGGTAATGCCTTGCCTCTGTTGTATCACTAGTGGTTGTGGTGTAATTAGTCATACCCAAAACTCTGTAAAAGTTACCTTAGTAGTTCCCTTTAGAATCATTATATTGAGAAGGATGCCAGAAGGAAAAAGTAACTTCTAAACCTTCTTGATTTCTGCTTATTTTTAAGGTACAGTGTATAATTTCTCAGGAAAGGAACATTACTTGGATATTTTTGTCACTGAACTACTACTCTTCCTTTCTGCATTTGCAGATGGGAAAAATATAATATACAGGACAAGCAAGTGGTCTGCAACTATTTTTTTGTCATGCCACATAATATTCACAAGTTCACTGCAGAACTGTACACAAGATAAGGCCAATACTTGCATGAATTAAGAAGTTCCTTTGCCACTTAGGAAGGCATGTAACGTA
>PVJL010000478.1:252776-300276 GCA_004026885.1 Lyroderma lyra | reverse complement strand
CTTTAGGATTGGATAAACTCTAACTACACGCTATCAAAGTGAGTGAGTCGTAATAACAATGTAGCTGCATAAAATGTTGTCACAATAGATTATGGAATTTAAAGTCATTTATGTAAAGATTAAAAGTAATAAAAACTAAAGGTGATTTTATATGGGGATGTATGTCTCTATTTTATAACTACATTTTTAAGTAAGAGAAAAATAACACTTACTCAAAATAGTGGTTATCGCTGTGGCAAAGCGAGCGGGGGTCTGATCAGGTAAGATAACGGTGCTTTAATCCTGTCCTTTTCCAGCTGTAGGTGCATACACATGTGGCCATTAGATTATTTTTATACCTTATATAAATATTTTCTACATATTTCCTGGATATTTCAAAATAAGATTTATAGTAAAAAACAATTTTAAACTCTATCAGAAATCTCTGTCTTGAACTAAAAAAATATATATACTATGAAATATATACAATATATACTCATACAATAATAAACATAATATTTGACTAGGAAAAGAATGGTGCTATCGACAAGAAAATATTAATACTAATTATTGCTTATATCTTACATAAAGTTATCATTATCAGTCTGGCACATTGTAAACAGTTGATATATGTTAACTATTATTCCCCTCCTTTCCATTAGGACAAAGTAAGAATTTGGCATGGGGGTCATAATTATGAGGCAACAGAGCACAGTGATTATGAATGTGAGAAAGAGTGTGTGTGTGTGTGTTGTGTGTGTGCGTGCCCACACGTGTGTGCCCATGTGTGTGTAACCTAGAGAGGCTGAGCTTGAATCTCAGCTCTGAGTCCCTACCTAGGTGACTTGCATGTTGCCATTCTGTGCTTGTCTTCTGATTTTTAAAACTGAAGATAATGAGATCTCTTTCATCTGGCTGTCCCTGAGTTACATCCTTTTATAATATACCAGTGATCTAGTAAAAAACAAAATAAATTTGTAGATACAAAACTGAGATAATAATATTAATTAGTGCTAATGTGAATAAACGAGATAAAAATCAGAGAAAGAACTAATGTGTGTTCAATAATTTCCATGTGCCAAGCACTGTGTTGAATGCCTTATACAAATTAATATCAACATCACAGCTGAACTTGTTGTTTGGGTGAGTCTGCTCATCTACTCATGTTTCAATCCATCTAATGTTCATGAACTTAAGAAGTTAACAAGGAAGTTCGAGGTCAGTAATATCATCTATAATTATCTGGTTTAAGTATCTCTTTGCTCATTTCTAACCTCCGATTGTTTTATTTTTGTTGAGAAAAAAGATTGAATCTCTGTTCGAATGATTAAAAAAAGAAAGAAAAGAGCACAGAAGATCTGGAAACAGAAAACATCAGGAAGATCACATGCGTTTCCTGAAATTAAGCAGCCCGATTAAATGCCAGGGTGAATTCAACTTGCGTTATGTTAGAACAAGGAAAGACTCCTGCGAGGCCAGCTTACGGTCTAATGGTCACGCATCAGAGCATAAACGTCTTCATCTCAGGCAGGACTCAGACCTGCCCCCTAAGAACAAACAGACCTAACGCCGAGTCCGAACAGGATTGGACATGCATAAAGCCCCCGAGTGTGCTTTTGTTTCCTCAAGTGAGCGTACTGCCAAACTCCAGCTTTATTTAGCATGGCCCTTGGCAGACATTTCACTATGAATCTTTCTGGAAGCTTCAGTTGACGATATTTGAAGAAATACATATAATTCTAATATCACAATAGAGTATTTTTAAATTGATAGCTCAGATGCAATACATCTTGTCACCTATTAAAAATTTAAAAAAACTAAAAAAATTGGAGTTCCCTGGTGGTGTAGTAGCTAGGCTGCAGCACTGTCAGTGCTGCGGCCTGGCTTCTATTCCCAGCCAGGGAACTACCCACATTAAAAAAAAAAAGAAGAAGAAAAAAAGAAAGTTGTTCAAAAATTAAAAAATTAAAGGAAAACAACAAAATTGGACGGCTTACTCTACCCGGATCTGCCTCATTATAAAGTGATAGTAATCAGCACAGTGTGGTATTGGTTAAAGGAACAGACCAATAACACAGCAGAACAGACTAGAAAGCACAGATATGTAGCTCTGTAAACACAGTCACCTGACCTTTAAGAAAGGAACAAAAGCATCACAGTGGAGCAGGGACTGCCTTGTTAACAAACAATGCTGGAAAAACTGGATATCCACATGCAAAAAAAAATAATAAATCTAGATACAGACCTTATATCCAACACAAAAGTTGATTTAACTCTTAAATGAAGAACTATAAAATTCCACAAAGATAACCAAGAACAAAACCTAGGTGCCTTGAGTCTGGCCATGGCTTTTTAGAGACAACACCAGACACAGTCCATGAAAGAAATAGTTGATAAACTGGATTTCATTACAATTTTTTAAAAATTATGATTTGCAAAAGATAACATTAAGAGAATTGGAAGACAAACCACCACATGAGAGAAGACACATCTGTTAAAGGACTATATCCAAAATAGGCAAAAAACAAAAAATCTAAAACTCAACAGTAAAAAAAAACTAACAAAAAACAAAACAAAAACAAAAAAAGCCCAACTCAATTAGAAAATGGGCCCCAAATCTTAATACACACAAAAGAAGAGATACAGATGTTTAAAAAGCGTATGAAAAGATGTTCCTCAGCATATCTCAGCAGAAAAATACCAATTGAAGCAACAATGAAATACCATTATGTGATTAGAATGGCCAAAATCCTGAGCACAGACAACACCCCCCACCAAACCTGGGCTCAGCCCAGCAGCAACAGGCAAGGTGCCCGTGTCCCAGTGTCAGCCTAGAAGGCGCTTAACTACGTGTTGGCCCAGGTGCTGCCTGACGGCTCGCATCAGCCTGAATCAGATGCTGACTGATCCTCCCGCCTGGGACGCTAGGTCTCAGCACGCCCTAGAAATAAATCCAGGTGTATGTACTTAATGCATTTAATACAAAAGAGCCAATAATATACAATGAGGACAGGATAGTCTCTCCAGCAAGGGAAAACTGGACAGCCACATGCAAAAGGATAAAACTGGACTCCAAAGTGTAAACCGAATTGTATACCTTAAATACATGCAGTTGATTGTAGGTCAGGTATATGTCAATAAAGCTAGTAATAATAAGTGTGTGAAAATAGTTTCACCTTCACCAATAACTGAAACAACAGTGAGGTTCCTGCCTGTTTCATGTGCCTCAAATATATGGTTTGAATCCTTCATGATTAATGAGCCCCATAGCCCAGTAGCACACGGCATTCAAACAACTCCATGGGCTTATCGTAGGACAACCCTTTGGAAACCCATCCGGAGGTAAGCCTCAGACCCTCTGACACACTAGTTCCACTTCTGATCATCTTTACCAAGAAAATACTCCCCAGTATAGAAAATATTTAATCCACAATTATATTCAATGTGGTAAGATACGTAATAGTCCAGAAAATAGACCCAAACCAAACAGCCCATACATTGGTCCGGATAACTAACTCCAGGCTACACTGTGAAAATAAGCGACACATTGAATTAGCACAAAAGCTAATTTGTTTTTCTGGTCAAGAGGCCTTCCTGCGTCCACTGATCAGGGATCCAGACTCACTTCACTCGGTCTTGTGATTCTTTTATCTCAAATGCAGAATAGGAGCAGGGTACGAGACCATGACAACCCCGCACCTTAATTGCTTCTAACCAGAAACTTTACTGGCTTGAAGTAGTCACATGTCCCCTGACCTGAATAAAAGGAAGGTTATTAAATGTCATGGAATATGCTGAATAGCATTACAAACTCTGCCATAACACACAAGAGAGAAATTGCTTTTTTTTGCCTTGCCTAGCTTACCCTTGGATATCCAACATAAACTATTACGTAGAAATTAAAAATAATATTTAAAAAGAACTGGTAATAACATGGAAAAATGCTTTCTCTATGTTTAAAAAAACCATGTTATAAACTTGCATATGTCACTTAGTTTTTTAGGTGTGAGTAAATCAATTTCTATAAATCTTAATTTTATTTGCATGTAAAATGCAGGTAGTACTAGCTCTTTCAACAGACTGCTATGAGGAAAACAGCTCTGCATGTGGAACTCTTAGCTCAATGCCTAAATTTACAAGACAGTCCAGAAATATGTGGTAGCCATTTTTAAAAATATATTTTCACCTCTAACACTCACCAACTAACATAGTACATATTCATTTTTTTAATTGTCTACTCCCTGTCTCTTCTCAGTAGAGCAGAGATTTGTTCAATGATGTATTACTAGTTTCCAGAAATTATAAATAGAATTAAGCATTTTTATTATATTATTAGTGCATCTTTCAGTTGTTCTTTTAGCGGACTAGATAGATGTGCATGCTTGTCTATTATTGTCTACCTTAATTTAGTGTATCTATCACATCCAGAATAATAACGCAAGAAACTTAAGTTTAACTCTATTGAGCCCCTCCTGACGGTTCTGTTATTTGTGTAGTTTCCTTCTGCCTGTTATGTAACGTTGGTTATTGTTGTTTGTGCAGTTAGCATTCTTTCATATTTGCCCTGATCTTTATCCTTTCTATAATGCTTCCTTCTCTCATGTAGTTCAAAGCCTTCATCTGAAATTGTTCTTTTTCAGCCTGAAAAACTTTCTTTAGGATTTCCTGCAGTGAGAATCTTCTGGTAATAAATTCTCTCAGCTTTTGTTTGTTTGAAAATGTCTTCATTTTGCCTTCACTCTTGATGAGTATTTTCACTAGGTTTAGAGTTCAAGACTAGGCTTTTGTTTTGTTTTTTTTTCAGTGTTTTATAAAAGGTAATTTTATTGTTTTCTGGGTTCCATGGTTTCTGGTTAAAAGTAAGACATTCGTTTTATTGTTGCTCCTTTTAAGATAATGTATCTATTTTTCTAGCTGTTTGAAGATTTTTTTTCTTTAACTTTGATTTTCAGCAATTTGATTATAAGGTGTTTAAGTGTGATTTTCTTTGTACTTCTCCTGTTTAGGTTTCACTGATCCTCTGAAATGTGTAGGTTGAGATTTTTTATCCACTTGGGAGAATTCTCAGTCATTATCTCTTCAAATGCTGCTGCTTTCTCATTTTCTTGCTCCTTTCTTCATGGGTTACCAATTACATATGCTACAAGGTTTGACCACATCCCACGTGTCTGTAACATCCTGCTCCATTCTTCCATGCATTCCTCTCTCCGCTTCAGTTTAAATGTTTTTCTATTGAGCTGTCACTGAATTCATTAGTCCTATATTCTACTGTGCCTGGGCTCTCTTTATATTCATTCATACAATGGGTTTTTAATATCGTACATTTTGTTTTGCTATATTAAAATAGTTATTTTTACATTTTATAAGTACTAATTGGAATTCTATGTTTCCTTATATCTTAACTATCTTTTCCTCCATTAACACTTTTTTAATAGTTATTTAAAAATCCCATCTCAATTCTGCTCTCTGAATAACTTGTGATTAAGTTACTCTGTCTGTTGTTTTTCTCAGCTTCCTATTAACTAATTCCTTTTAAAAAAGTAATTACAATTCAGCATTTTTGACTGGATGCCAGTCATGGGGAAAGCCTGTAGAGTCCCTGAAAGATCTTCTTTATTTTCTTTCAAATAGATTTCCAACAGATCAACTAATCATAAAATGGATGGTTTTTCTATGCTTTGCAAGAACTGGTCTATTTGAGTTTGGCCTTGACTCTTAGATGGCATCCCTCTGTGAGCTTTCACAAAACAACAGCAACCAACGCACAAAACCACCATGCAGTGCTTACGAGCCCTCTTACTTGGCAGGACAGGAACTCAAACCATGCTTCCTTAGCCCCAGGCATCTACTGACTCTCTATTCAGACCTGCCCATTGCTATTTCCACGGGTTTCTGCAGGTCTCAACCAACACAGGCTCAGTTTACCATATTTCACCATATAATGCACACCCACGTTTTTGGCCCAAATGTTCAGGGAAAAATCATTTGTTTTAATTTTTTAATTCAAATTTTTATTTGTTTATATTTAGGGACTTGTTTTTTGTATTATAAAGGAATTTTAGCGTGTATTAATATTTTTTAACTCATGTATGAAATATAAAACTGAAAGCAACAAAGAATGAAAAACTCATGCACATAGTCAATAGTTTATGGTTACCTGAGGGGAAGGAGAGAGGGGGAGTCAAATACATGACGATGGAGGAAGAACTAACTCTGGGGGGTGAACACATAATGCAACACATAGACAATGTATTGTAGAATTGTGCGTCTGGAACCTATATAAATTTTACTAACCAATATCATCCCAATACATTTAACAATTAAAAAAATCATTTTTATATTATTGTATTTCAAGGTATTATCATGCATATGAATAGCACTACTGATTTCTAGAGTTACATTTTAACTCATAAGCATAAATAAAATAATTAAAAACATTTATATAAATACAGAATTAGCACCGCTCATGTATAATGCGCATCCTTATTTTTTCCCTCACAAATTAGGGCAATAAAGTGTGTATTATGCATGGCAAAATACGGTAATAGTCAACCAACAGTTTAAGAGTGCTTTCACGTAGATTTGGAATCCCCCTTCTTTAACATGCCTTCTGCTTCCCCACTACCCAGTTTCTATGACAGCTCCCTGTCTCTGTCCACTACAACTTTTTCCTTGGACTTCATTCTCCATGCTGTAGTGAACTAAGCATCCTTCAGCTGAAAAGCCAAGTAAATGTGGAATTTGCCTCGTTAATCTCTGGTTTTGTAAGAATCGTATTCCTCAGACTTCTTGCTTTGATGTGTCTCCAGCACCTTCAAACAGTATTTAATACATTGTCGATATTAGTGAGAACATAATTAGAACTGATTTCCTTAGCAGCTGCTAAGTCCTTCACATTGGTCCCATGATCCATCGATTAATAATTATTAATAGGTCAGGCCAAGTGTTAGCTCTTAAAACTAGCCCCATCCTGACAGAAAGAGAAAACTAAAGCACTATTATCACCCCATAAGCTTTACAAAGATTAATGCCACCTCCACAAATATTTTCATGTATTTGACTCCTACAAAAGTCAGAGCTTTGAATGGCTAGTGATCACTATAAACTTAACTAACTAATATCCACAATAACACCTGTTCTGAATGGATGGTGACTACCTCCAAGACGAGGCCAACACGGCCTCTGGAACTTGGTATGCAGCTATTTATCTGACCAAAGTGTTCTTTTGAAACCCCATCAATAATGAGAATGCAAAGTGAATTTGCTTTTATATGGGAAACAGCAATACACATCCACTGTCTCAACCCAGGGCTAAGTTAACTCTCCTGATTTCTGTCACAATATAGTCCACAGGATATTCTGCAGAACACCACGTTAGAACACTTTATGGATGATATCATGATAATCAGCAGCGATCTATGATATAATGGAAAAGATACATTCAGAATCATGCCCATGCAGGTTGAGAGAGTACCACTCCATTTCACAAGCACATGGGACAGATACTCACACTCCTCATCTATGCGATACCAGTAGCCATGCTTGTGACCTTGCGTGGCATTCCTGCCACCAGATGAATGTAAAGTGAACACTCAGGTTTTCTGTGCAGATACCTTGCCCAGCTGTATCAGTGCAAGCTGAAAGTTTTATTCTGCCACTCTACAGTTTGTCTCAGGGTGACCCTAAAGGATAATGGGGAGGGGAACTTCTAGAAATACAATTTGTTTGTCTATTTTGTTTGGAGAGAGAAATTGTCTGAAGTAAGGACATACATGGACTCACAAAAAATTGCAGCTATCTTGTAGCTAGCTGGTCATAAAACTGGAAAAGATTTTGAAAATCAAACCAAGAAGCTTTGGGATAGATACATATGCATGAATCTATGCTAGCCAGCACTGAGTATATGAATATGTGTGTATCGTATCAGTGATATGATACAGAGAGGACCCACTGCGAAGGAGGCACTCAAAAGCAGGTGGAGAAAAATGACTCATCCAATGGACATTAGCCAGCTTGTATATTCTGTCACTACTCTGTTTGTGTCATAGGCTCACAAAAGTTGTACTCACGTTAGATCAAGTCTTACGTACTTGTATACATAGTCCCAACAGGAAGGACCACCTCTAATTAAAGCTGATTTAGCTACTGAAACTGCCAAACACCAGACATATCATCAACACAATTCAACTCTGATACCTCAGGATGGTACAATGCCTTGAGAGGATTAGCTTGCCACTTTCTATCAAGTTGAAGACATTGGATCACTTCTACCCTGTAGGGTAAGATTATGGATCTTTATTAAATTTGAAACTTATTTGAGAGTAAGTTTCTCTTCTCAAAATTGTTTTCATAGCAGCATTATTTGAGTTAATATATAATGTCTAATACACAAGCATAGACTATGGTATACTATCAACTCTGACCCATTGGGCAAGTTTGCCATGAAAGAGGACTAACAGTTGTCACATTACCACATAACTGAGCCATATGCTGTATCACATGAAATCAGTGGATCCAGTAGAATATTAGAATGGCCCATTAAAGGTTCCACTGAAGTTCACAAATAATACTCTGTAGGTTTTAGTTTCTGTCTTCCAGGATGCAACATATATGCAATAAACCAATAGGTCAATATGTAGTGCCCAATCTCCAATAGCCAGAAGACACAGGCCGGGAAGCCAAGTGGTGGAAGAAGGATTTATATCTCTTTCACTGTCTCTGCTAGTGAGTCACTTGCAAAATTGTTTTGATGTCAAGTCTCCAACTACTAGGACTGAGGAAAAGGGGTTTGACAGCGTAACTGAACTGTATTCTTTTCAGAGTTCTTATAGTGTTATGGCAGGTTACTTGGAGGGATACAAAGTGCTACTATGGTTTTGGTGAATGGGAAGGTTAATTTTTCTAGTGATGGGTCTGTGTAGATCAACAATATCTTCATTGAAAATACTTGTCTTCAGGGCATCTTAAGGTCTACCAGTTCTAATGCTTCCCTGCCAATGTTGGATCTATATTGTAGGGTTATATCCTCTGCTACTATGTCAGCAGGGAGGTAGGGATCTCTGGAAGGGTTGCTGTGATCCTATCTACCTTTTATCACTGGACAAACTGTACAAGGGCTTTGTGTAGAAAAGGGAGAGTGATCCTCTTTCCTCAGTAAGTCAACATATTTCCTTCATCCCTCTTCTCTGTCTGCTTCCTAGGCTAAGTCAACCTGTATCTTGTCTAAGATGGCAAGATGCTTTTTATACTGTGTGTCTCCCTATTGTTTTACTGGAGTTATCAAGGCTCTGTGTTTACACAAGTGTTTGGTTTATAGAAACCAAAGCCAGGTGAGCTCAATATCATTTTCTACCTTCCATCCCTCCTCAGAGGCCAAAAATACAGAACAGTAAGAAGGGGGAAAAATTAAGATGGGAAATCCAAGGAGAGGAAAAAATAATATATGGAGAGAATAAATCTAGAAGAACATGTATTTTTATTTTGTTGTGTCCTCATTGGAGCCTCATCATAGAGAAAATAAAATGTAATTATTTGCTATTTCCTTTTGAATCACTATTCTAAATACAAATTACATTCTGGTTATAAAAGAGCTGTGTGCTTGTATATATGTGTGGAATCACAGCTCTGTTTCTGTTGAGGAGAAAAGTGAGGAATGCCTTACACTTATAATTGACTCAGGCTCAGTCCACATAATCCCGAAGTAGCCCCTTAATTTAGAAAAGTAATCAAGCAGTTTTGTGTTGAGCCTAACATATGTTCCTTAATACCCAGTTACCTTTATTTTTACTTTTCAAACTTCCTTTAGAGCAGGCCTGTCCAATCTGTAGCCCAGGATGGCTTTGAATGTGGCCCAATACAAATTCTTAATATGAGACTTTTTTCTGACTTTTTTTTTAGCCCATCAGCTATATCGTTAGCATTAGTATATTTTATGTGTAGCCCAAGATAATTCTTCCAATGTGGCCGAAAGAAGCCAAAATGTTGAACATCACAGCTTTAGAGTGATATATAAGGTCAGACAATTAATTTCATGAACTCACTCTAGAAAAAGTGCTATCACATATCTCATTGGTGAATATCACTATGGTCACCTTCAATGTATTCCTCTTGGGAAGGAGACTATGCAAGGTTATGACACCTTATCAAGTCGTGTGTACAGTGCTGTCATCGTAAGCACACCATGGCAAGTTCATGAACTTAATTGTCAGGTTTTGGGTACGATGACAGCTCTGATGGCCATTCCAGAAAAAGAGTTCCAAAATTGCTTTGATGGGTGGACTAGGTGCTGGCGTTGGTACATAGCTTCCCAAGGGGAGTACTTTAAAGGTGACCATCGTGATATTTAGTGATGAGATATGTAGCACTTTTTCTAGGGTGAGTTCATGAAATTAATTGTCCGACCTCATGAACAGAATTTCTGTCCTCTATTTTCAACTTCTAAATAGCACTTAGTTTCCTCTCTGCCAAAATTCCTTTACACTTGACAATTTGATTTTCATGACAGGATAAATCCTGGAAGATGCTTGGAAAAGAACCCTATCTCATGTGCAGAATTCCAGGGCATCCTATGATTTTCTTTTGAGGAACTGCAAAGTTATCTTCAATGATTTCCTCCATCTTTGCATTCAGCTTTGTGTGTCCTGTAGGTGGCTGAATTCACTCAGTCAGCTGACTTAGGGCATTGCAGCAATATCTACGTGTGACATTTTCAGTATGTTCTGTTGAGAAAATAATGCAGGTCTTAAAACTTCCCTGAAGGAAAAGTAGTCCACAAGAGGAAATTTCACCCTGCTGTGCTCCTGTACTCCTTTACTGAAGTCCCAATTATGAGTGCAGAAAATGCAAAAGGAAATGATACCCAGTAAATGTTAACACACTGCTATTTCATTACATATAGGATCCTACCAGCCAGAATTTCAAAAGAATATGAGAAAGGTACAGGTCATTATGATTAAGTGCAAAATATTTTAAAACAGTCACTGTACCTTGAGAAGCAATGATGAAATTGCATGAAAAATAAGAGTGATTTGATAAGACAGTTAATACCTATTTCAACATTACATAGTAGGTGTTCACAGCATGAGTTTTTGTATTTGTTTTTGCTCTTCTTTTTTTCTGAATGAAGGCAGGCAGTTTGCTGCACAGAAGAGAAAATGGCATGATTTGAATTGCAAATGTCTGCTGCAGCCATTATTTCCCCAATATTTTTTAGGGTGACTTGTAACCTGGATGCTTTCAGCATTCCAGTTGAGATGCATCGCCCTTAGTCACAAGCACCTTGATACACAGTTAACAAGCTCTTTATCACCTTGCCTCATAGTTAAAGTAACCGAATGTGAAAAAAAATATATTAGAAAAATACGGCTACATTTCAATATTGAATGCTCTTTTGTCACTATCGACCATTTCTCTCTTCAAATATCTGTTTTTTTAAATACAGAACAAATCTGAGAATTTGCCATGATGCTTTGACCGCTGAGCTGGAATCTCTGAAGTAGAACAGGCTCCAGCACATACTATGAGCCTGGCATTCTCACTAACAAGTTTTTCAAAATGCACTGCATTCTTTCTAGTCAATGAAAAAATGAAGGCAGGGGCTATATCGATTTTATCAATATGATAAGCTGTTTACTATATGATCCAATTCTACATGTTGGGCCACCAGAAAGAACAGTCTTCTTGTGTCTGAAAGAGTGAAAGAAATAAAATGGAAATGAAATGAAACTCAACGAATGATCACTGAAAGCAACCTGCATCCACTTACTTTGAGGTTATACATCAGCATTCTGAACTACTCTATGAAATATCAAAATTCCTTTAACTATTACAGAAATTTGCCACATGCTTAAGTAAAGAACAAACTGCTTTTTAATTACATAGTAATTTAATAGAGCTCCCAGGTATACACCTTGTAATTATACATTCCTGTTGACAGAAATTGCCAGCTCTCTAACTTCATTGCACACTGTATGTTGGCTGGTCAGCACGCAGCATATGGAACAAGCTGTCTAAGGAAATGCTCATTTATACACAGCCGGGTGGGGAAATCTTATTGACTTCTGTGGTAGCATAAGATCCGAAGCACCAGTGTTGAAGGAGTCCCTCCACCGACTTTGGTGGTTCAGAAGAGAGTTTTCTCTTTGGTTGAGGGAAAGGGCACTGCCACGTTTTGGAAAATGATCTGGATTCTAGAATTACCCCCTCAGTATCTTTGATATTTTCATTTATAGTAAGAAGAATGCCTTTCATCGATAGATTTTGTCTCACCTGGAGATCTCAAAAATCACTTCACAGATGCTGTCTCCTTGCTCTCTTACTGTCAGGTGTAAGGAACCAGGCAGAGCGTGCCACCTGTACTTTGTCTTTATAAGACAAGTCACCTGGGGTGGGACACTATAGGCCAGACCCTGACAAGGAAATGCCTTTTCATCACTATTGAATCAACCAGATGGGGTGGTATTTTTTAATGGTTATTTCTGGATCAACATTTCAGCAACACAATTCAAATCACTGAAAACAGAATAATAAAGCATCCACCATCCCATTGATGTGAAATTTTATTTGCATGAAAGGCAGAAAGCTCCCCAGTACCTGCCAGCAAGCACTCAAAACCCTTGAGAAGCATGCAAGCATTTTTGGAAAAATACTTGTTCATATCAAGGTTTTTGAAAATAAAATATTAATAAAAATAAAATCCATGCCACTGTGACAAAGAAAGGAGCTTGCTATTACTATCTCTATCTCAGGACCTTGGAACAAAAACGTGAAACTGAAAGAAGCAAAAGGAAAAAGTCAGAGAGAGTGAGGTATTTTAGGATAGTGCTAATACTTCTTAACAATTTGGTATATTTCAACATGATTGATGTTAATTTGACAAAGCCAAGATGATCCCATTCCTACCAAATGGAATAGCTACATTTGGTATTTAAAAGTAAGAGATGCTAAAATATTATTATATCCATTCTAAAAAAGATTATAGTCCCCAGTATAACCCTAGGACCTCATGCAAAAAAAAAAGGCACATCAAATAATAACAATTATTTTCCATAGCACTTTGCTACAAATATTGCCTCCTCTGTGTGCAAATGAAGCAATACAGACTAGAACTCATTATGAAAACTGTGGAAAAAATGATCAAAAACTTGGATGTAAAGAGCCATGAAAGTGTTATAACAAAGACACTAGGGTCATTTATGAGGCATGTGATTAATTAATTAATTTTAAGATGTGGTTTTTACTGTCATGATTCATTGGTCATTGGCCCCATTATACTGTATCAAGGAAAGCGCTGGTTTGCTTTTCATTTCATACCTTATTGCTAACAGACTTTCTACTGTTTCCGCTAAGAATACATATTCTGTACACACCAAGTTGATCAACGAGATAGTATGGCAAACTTATTAAGACTCTGCCTGCTGGTGGACCTAAATCTTCCATTCTGTTGTTTTTTTAAAATATTCCATTCTTATCTACTTATTTGTTTCACCATATCTTCACTTCTAATTATCTCATTTCTAATTCAAACTTTCTTCTCTCAGATTAACACTTTTATTTATCTATGCAGGTCAGCCCTTGACAATCATTTTTAAAGCTGCTTAATCCCTTAGTATTTAAAATGCATATACTATCATGGAAAATGGGAAAATGCAGAATCTTTTATTTAACATGCATAAGTAGAAAGGTTTTTGTTAGGTCTTAAAGACCTTCTGTGTGCATACATCTAACTGAAATTCATTGCCATTTTTCTAATTGTGTGAATATCTGAGTCATTTTAAACTTGGGGTAAAGGAATGGGGGTAATGTTTGAGATAATATTCACCAGGCTTCTGATATTTAAAATTGGAGTATGTGCCAAACTCATTGGCATTTTAGTCATCCTCTTTGGACACTAATACATCAGTTTGGACAAATTCTTTCTAAAGATTATAAATAGATGGCTGTGAACAGAGATACCCAAATAATTTTGCAGGAACTTAGAATCTACTTGGGCTTTGAGTGAACCCTAAGTACAAGAGAACACTCTACTTTTCATGCCCCAACTCATTTCTCAGGCTATGACAACTGTTAATAAAGAGGCCAGCTAGAGTAAATGGCAGTGGTCATGATAATGATTGATTTTAGAAATACTGCATAATGGTGAGACACCAACATAGGTCTATTTGTTCAAAGGCAGAGATATGAAAATCTAGGGAACTGAGAAACACCATATGGTAACATAAATATCCAGATACTTAAAGAATCTAAGGCATGAGAAGTCATGGAAAATGATGTGAATTATCCAAGAGATTAAATACAGTGCTCATCCCCTCCTCAGAGCTGTGTGAGGGTTAAATGTACATATGGTTCATAAAAAAGTAAAAGTGAGATTTTTAACACAATAAAATATGGAGGATGAGTGAGAGGGGTATTTGGAACACCAGTCTGGGCTGCACAAGGACTTGGCTTCTATACAATCAATTAAGGTTGACTTTAAGTCTCCCTCTGTAATTTTTGCATTGTTTTAAATCCTGGGAAAATCCTTTCCTTTAAAATTCCACACTTCAGAGGGTTTATTGATCCGCCTTGGTCAGTCAGTCTGGACTTGGCCTAAATGGCGATATATCCCCACACCAGAGAACACTCCAACCACCAGCAAACTCTGTGGTTTGAGGCAAGCATCATCCTAGTTCCCTCCCAGCAGTCTCTACAAGTACAGGATTCTTGGCCATCATGCTGTTACTGCTGCTTTTGTTTCTACTGCTGGTGAGTTTGTGGGCCCATCCTAACTTCACCACCTTGTGATATACATAGAGCTGGGGCTCCCAACCTGAGAGGAGGGGACTCCTGCATTGACATGCAATCTCAGTAAGTGATAGCAGCTTTCTTTTGGGACTTTTGGTCAGCTGCAAAAACGAGGTTCACAGCGGGATGTTATGTTGTCATCATGCCTTCCAAAGAGGCACCATCATTACAGATAGCATTCTGTCACTGCTAGTCTAGTCTAATGTTGTCTTCATGTCCAATGCAGCCTTTTGGGTTGCAAGGAAGTTGGCTGTGTGATATTTGGAGATATTTGCTACTTAGTACTTAGGCATCCCTTAAGTCCTGTCAGATGAGTAACATTTCTTTAATGTCTCAGAATTTGTAAGACAATTCCAAAGGTGCTCTTTATATTCATAAAATCTCTAAAAGTTAGACCAGATACAACTGTTCTTCAAAATTCAAGTTCTTGCCATTACATCAAACTATGTATAAAAAAATCTGATCCTGCAAAATCGATGTTCTCACTCTCCAGCTCGACTGTAAACATCAGAAAAATAATAATTATCCTGTTTTTTCTTGTGATTTTACCTCTGTCATTCCCATCAGACAGATGTCTACAAGTAAACAACAACCATTGTTGATTTCCAGCCTTCTATAAACTATATTTCTGCCAGTTTTATCCTGTTAAATGTTTTTTTTTCCCAAAACAAGTCATTAGTTGACCTGGAAAGTCCTTTCACATCAGAGCTAAGTCTCGCGTTTTCTTTCAAGCAAGCTCATATCCTCCCTTATCCCAAATATCTCCCCATTAGCTCCACTCAGAATTTTCACCTTTCTCCTTCTACTCCCATAATATATTGGTTGGAAATCAGGTCACTTCCCATGCCTTGCCCTCTAACGGTGCTATTTATGTCGCTTTCTCTCTCCTTCATTAGATCATGAGCATCTATAGGCTGGGACATTCAGTTTTGAGTCCCAGAGCCTACCCAGCAGCTGACACATAATAGATACTCAAATGTTAGATTAAATTCATACCATTTTGTCATTGTAGGGAATGATGTCATATGCCAAAGAAAGAATCATGTATTAGATCATGGTCCCTTCGCTATCAAGGACCATGTTTCTTTAATAATTTTTAACAAGGCAACAGCATAGGGCTTCACCTAGGTCTCAATAAGCATATTAATTATAATAGTAAAAATGTAATGTAGTTTTCATAGTGCTTACATTCAGATATGACTATATGTTCATTTTCTTAATATTTATATTATTTACTAAAGGAAAATGACAGGGTTAAGGAGTTCTTACCCAAGAAGAACAGCTGCAGGGCAGAAAAATGTCACCATTTATTCAAATGGCCTTTCTCATCATCTGCCTGGCAATGCACAGAAAGAGCATCATTGATAAAAGAAAAATAAAACTACCTTTATAGCTTTGCCTTAATAATAAATCACAGAGTTTGCTCCATCTATTGTTTATCAAGAATACACACTCACAGGGACACTTGTAATTATTTGAGCAGTAGCCAGTTTAGGTAATACTGGGGGAGCCATGAATACTAATTAGAGAATTCCATAAAAGCTTTTCAATTTGTTATTCCACAGCTCGTTTACATTGTATGTCACAGAAAACACACCTTCTGTGAAGCAGGGACTGGAGAGAAAACAAACATCATGGGAAGTGTCGTAAAAGTGCTGTTTTCTCCTCACTAAGCTTAGTGCAGAAGCAAGAAGCTGAGGACTGGAAAGCCACCGTGCATGACTCAGACACGTGCGCTGCTGCCCCAGGCCTGTGTGAGTGGTGTGTTTTAGACAGTCGGCAAGAGGAGTGTCACAAGGCTTTGGTGACTAATGGAAGCAATCCTGTAGGCTCCAGGTAAACATGAAAAGCTGCCCTGCCTTAACTGAAAAATGTTCGGCTGCTCTCCCTTACGCTCTCCAAACCCTAATGAGGAGACAATCAGTCTTTACGTTCTCGAGATTCTGTTTTCCTAAGGGGACCCCCGCGGCATGTCCCAGCTTTCGCAGTGGAAAATAGAACTTTTAAGCAAAACATACAAAGTCTCTTTAAAATGTCTTTGTAAATCATTGGGGCTTTTCCTTAATGGTGGATTTATGGCTTTCTGGAGGCCTTTATTGTACCAACTTGCAGAGGTAAAAAATGACCGTGCTGTCAAAAGCCAAACAGCCTTTTGTCCATTTGTAAGGAAGATAGTTTTCAAATCCTCCAATTTTCGGATTCCCCCAAATCCCCTCCTTGTCCCGTAAATCCTTCATCCAACGTGCCACGGTCTCACAAGGGTTTGATCTTAACTCCCTCGCTTACAGACTAAATCCATGCCTTCTTCCCTAGTAACTAATAATGCCAGTGCTTGCTTGGTTACACCCATTGTCTCATAGATCATTATTTTGACCCAAGAGTTCTCACCAAGTTTGGAGACAAGCTTATACTGTTCTAAAAGGTTGATTGGAAAATGGCACATTTGTGGCTTAATGTGTTTCTAGAAAATGATGACAAATAGCCATTGAAGAACAATTTTTATTTCCTTTCAAGTACAGCTCTAAAAATTAGGGTTCACATCTCAGAAGTCTGTTTAATAGTCTCCCAAATTATGTAAACACCACATTATTGTGTTTTAATAAACATTCTTATATTTTAATTTAAAACTGACAATGTAAGGATATTAAAAATATAATTTCCATTTTTTTAAAAATATGAACGGAGGCTCCTTAAACCATGGGTCTAATAAACTTGGCACTAAATATTTTTCCTTTTTTCTAGTAAAAATTCCCTTAGTAAGATCGCTCAGTACTTGAAGGCAGTGATGGACATCGAAAGGCCTGCAGGCCAAATCTGTTTGTCCACCTGTTTGGGTAGATGGAGCGTTTATTGGAGCGCAGCCACGCCCATTTGTTTGCACATAGGCCATGAATGATTCCGTAGACTACAATCGCAGTTGTTTAGTCGCAGCAGAAACCGTATGGCCCACAAAGCCTAAAAGAGTAACTATCTGGCTCTTTCCAGAATAAACTGTCAACCCCTGGTTGAAGTAACTTCATTCCCAGTAGGGACATCTGCCTCCAAGGGTGCCATTGTCTTTTGAACACCTGTAGACACCTCCACGGTCCGCAGAACGCACCTGCTAGGGAATGTAGTCCACTCACATCCTCTTACCCCCTTCTACTTCTCAATACAGAGGAAAACGGAGGGGCAAGGGGTCCCTCTGGCCGAGCTGGGGGTGGAGGGGAGGGAGAGGAGAGGAAGAACGCTCTTTCCTCTGCCACCTTATAACCAGACATTTCTTTTTCTTTTTTGCCAATTCCGTAAATGTATACATTTCCCAAAGGGTCCTACAAGTACTACTGACAAGAGCTTTGCTCTACAATTATTTCGATGAACTTTTATGAGAATTATTTGCTTTATACTGATAGTAATCCTTACAATTTACTCCATCCTCAGAAGTTTTAACAGCAGGGTCTCACCCCTGAGTCATGTAATATTTATCAAAAATACTTCCCTTGCTTTCCCCTCGGGACCTGTTAATCTCTAAGACGACAGGCATTACCAGTATGTATTCCTGATTCAGAGGTGTCATTCCAGATATGCCCCAATTTTTCTGCTCAAGAATTATATCAAAGTTCCACATTTCAAACCTTTCTAATTGTTTTCTAAGTCTGTAATTACGTGTGGAGTTTACCTTTATACTCAGGAGCTTTGTTGACTCAAAAGAACTTATTTCTTTTACAAAGATTTTGGCATTCTTTGCATCATTCTTTCATAAGAGTAAATTGATTCATAAGTTTGAAAATAAATAAAGAAGAAAAGCATTGTGACAATGATTCTTTCCTTCTGATTCCAAAAGCAGACTGAATTGATCAGGTTACTGTTGACCTCGCACTCCCGTGAGGGTTGTCAATGAGACTGATGCTGTGAAGTCAGTTGTCAGCTATTCATAAATAAGAATTCCAGCCATTAATGTAGTGGTCTTAAAATTAAAGAGCTCATAGAGGGATGCTGTAGTTTAAAACATCTTAGGACTGGAAATTTGCTATTTTATTTCTTTCAACAATATATTTTAGATAAATTCTGTATACATGGTCCTATCATTAAACACGCAACATAAAAATATAGTCAGAATGAGCAATCCAGAAGCCCTCTTGGTTGGATAATAAAGAATATAAGACAAAAACTAAGAAAACAAAAGAGACCAGACCAGACAGAAGACCATTACGTTCACTCTCCCAGTAATATTCTCCAATAGAAACCTCATAGTCCAGTCAAGACAAACACTTCATGTTCTCTTACTAAGGTGTAGAAAGGAATTAAGAATAAACAAGCTTTCTTAAGAGTGGAGTGTGGACTCATTTACTGAGATGGGCACGGGCAGAGAAACATTTCTATGGGAAGGTAAGGGACATAATCAGGACTGAGATGTTTAAGGGTTCTCAGTACTTAAGTTTCCATTTTCATGTAGAAATCCAGAGCTCAAGGGAGAGAGAGTGTGTGACTCTCGATCCAAATCGCAGTCATTGGAACACAGAGTATTTCAAGCTTCAGAACCAATGGTGCACACGCACCTATGCACATGTGCACACAGGCACACTCACAGTGCATCTGAATGAGAAACCACGACTTTCCGGGATCCAAAAGTCAGGTAGAGAGACTAGCTGTGAGGGCAGACCTAGAAGGGAGAGCTGCCTGAGAATGACTTGGATGTGGTACCACAGTCCAGGAAAGGTGATGGGGGGCCGGGGAGAGGGAGAGAGTGTGGGCCTGTCAAATGCCATAGAGAACTGTGACAAATGACACTGCTGGGAGGTTGATCAAGATAAATATAGAGAAATGAACATTGGATTTGACCACTGAAAAGGGCCGTTTTACTGGGGGTGGGAACGGCATGGAGCGAACTGAAGAGTGGATTGGAAATAAAGAAGATGGGACAGAAAGAGTGGAACTTGCCAGAAGCTATCTATGCTTTTCACACTACCTTTACAGTATTAACAAGATGAGCTCCTAGTGCCCTCTCCACGTTGGGGGGGGGGGGGGAAGGGAGGATCATCAGCAGGCACAGAGAAACACAAATCATAATTATTATAGCTGACTGATTAGATTCATATTTTTAAGGTCTCTGAGTGATGTCTGAGGTGACCCAAGTCCTCTTGGCCAGTGGCTAAAGAGAGAACAGTGTGTTAGGGCAGGACATGACCCAATAACATGCCAATTCCCTTTCATGGAATGCTGAGACAACCCTGATAACTCATCTAAAGCAGCCCCTACCACTGCCATTCATGGGAAGGTACTTACAACCGCGTGGTCAATGTTGACTACGTGGTGAGACCCTGTCATGTCGCAGGACAGGATGGTAGAGGGCAATATTAATTCATTAGAGGAGTATTCAAAACAAGTTTTTGCCAAATGAACAACATAGGATACTTAAGAGAAGGTGGTACATTTCAAAATTACCCGTTCAGTCTTTTTCTACATTATTTTATTGGAGCCACAGTGTAGGGTCTGTCTTAAGAAAGCCTCTAAAATCAGACTTGCAGTTGCGTGGAGAAGACAGTTTACCTTTATACAGGAAAATCCTTTTCCCCAATACCTAAGGATAAACTATACCAGAGCCACAGACCTTGTGAACGTGAGGGTCACAGGAAGGCAACTCAGAAAGAGCACACAAAATGATAGTTTAGGTGCTGCAGGAAAGTACTGAACAGTCAAAGGGATTATGGACAAGACCTCCATGTGCAGTAATTTATTTTACTCTGAGGAATGCTGCCAAGGGAGATTCCCACGTGGAACCAACAAACGACCTGTGGGACACAGCAGTTTGGATTGAACGTTTAAGCAGATTATCACTAAACCTGCATTTTAGAGGGAGGAATCAGCTCGTTTACTTTGCAAAAGTACTCGGATTACAAAAAGAAATGTGGGAAGTGAACAGAATGATAAACCTTTTTTTAGAGTGGAAGGCCATTTTTCATACAAGAGGTACAACGTAAGGATTTTAAAATTCAGAAATACACATTAGAAACGTATGGTTCCCCAGGGGTTTTAGAAGAGGAAATCGGCTCTGTGTCTTGCTAACAAATTTTAAGTGAAGGCATACGTTGTCTTCCTGTAAATCATTAGACAATTTGTTACAAAAGTAAAATCCTTGATTTGATGTTATGGGCTGGAAAGCTGATTGGAACTGGGGAGAAAACTGAAGATTTGGGGAGTCAGCCTCTCTCTACAGTCTGTAGAGAGGACAGGACTGCTGTTTCTCTGCTGACTGGAGCACACATTTTTTAAGCACTATTTTATGTCTTTATTGATCATGAATATGATAGTTGGTGGTGATGAAGTTTATGATGATGGTATTGAACTGCTTATCCTTTTGAAAGAGGAAAGATTAATTCAAGAGTGATTTAAAATAATGTGTTCTTGCAGGAAATTGTATCTGTGGCTTGAAACACACTAAATTTTTACTGCATTGCTATATTTTTCTTCCAATAAGCCTTTGACAGAACTTCCATAGGGAAACCAACAGGTTTATTTGGAGAAACTTTCCCAACATAAGCAGAATAATAGTGACAGGGGTCAGAGTGACAGGTAACAATTACTGATCGCTTACTTAGTTCCTTTGTATGCATGTATAAACCTTTTTAATATTTACAAATATCCCATAGAATGTGTACCTTCTTATCCTTACCTTATAGATGAGGACACTGAGGTTTAAAAAGATGGAGGAATTTACTCAAGGTCAAACAACTAGTGCAGGACAGAGACTGGGATTTGGGATACATTTTAGTCAGGGCCTATGCTTTTCAATTCACCTGCATCCTGTATAGCCATGATTACTCATTCAGGTGCGTGTGTGAGTTTGAATCCAGGTTTGCCTCTTCCTACCTCTGTGTCCTTGGACAAAGTAACTGATTTTCTTGTCATGTCAGTCTTTTGATTGGTAGAAGATAATAAAGGGGGATGATATCCTTATTAATTTTGTAGTACTGTGAATGATGATTAAATAAAACTACATATGTAAAATATTTAGAATTAATCCTGGTACTTAGTAAGTATACAACATGTTTTCACCACAAAAGAACACAATGATACTGCTGTAATTTGAAAACTTACCTCAGTCATTGAGAAGTGGATGTCAATGGGCAGAGAATAGCAAAAAGATATTTTAAAATTGAATTAGCCAATGATGTAAAGTATGAAGCTCAAATTTGTATCTGCCCACCATCATGGTCAATTACTAATTTTAAAGGAACAAATGAGATTTTAAAATTCAGCATTTTCACCAGGAGCTTTTCTAGCTCACAGTGATTTCAGCTGAAACCTTTCTAACAGGATTACACTTGTCAGAAGCAAAACACATGGAGTGACAATGATTCATTCCGTGAATACATTTTGAAGTGGATGGAACATTGGGATTCTATGAGAGAAAACTAAGCCTAAATTCAGAATGCAATTTGATCCAAATTAGTCAATGTGTTTGATCATGAAATCAAATAAATTCCAACCCATTCCTCCTTTGAAACCACCATCTTTGACTTTGTCATTCTTAAAAATTTTATTGTCAACAGACATTGAAAAGGTGGAGAAAAAAATTAGCTTGCCTTCTCTTCTTAAATTCCCATCAGAAGTTTGAAGGCAGCTCACACCTGTCAAACTGATTCTGACTCATGTGTACAGAACAAGTTCACACAGTGAACTATTCAGCAGTAACAAGAATGACAAATTCTTCACAGATTCCTTATCAACTCACTGCTCCCTTGGGAGAGTAGAGGAAGACTGGGGTGGGGTTCAAATCAACAGACTGCATTTCATTGTAAGGAGGTTTAAAAAAAAAGGTGACTATCTTTAAAGGGCCATACTAGACAAAGTACTTAACTCTCCATAGAAGTTTCTATTAAAGAGAGATTGTATAGCTAGTGATCATGTATTTCCTAATATGTGAATCAATTACAGTGAGGGGATTTTGAAGATAAAAAGAGATTATTTGCCCAAAGTATGAAATACAACAAGCTATATAATAGCCCACATTGTGAGATACTCAAAGAAATGGTTGGAGGGAGACCATTAATATTTAAAGAGGAGTTCTATGGGCAAACAAGTTGAATCTCTGCCTATTATAGATCCCTGTTAGAGATTCATAATGCACATTGGCCAATAAACTGCTCTCAATAGATCTGCAATTAATTAAATCTGTTTAACTTTTTCTAAACACAATCATCTGCAAATTTAGTTACCACGGAATCTTATCATGGGTTGGCTTTCCAGATGGAAACAATAGCATATGCACAGAGTTAGGAACTAGAGAAGTAAGCATAGCACATGATATGGAAACTATCAATTTTGTTCTACACAAAAATGTTTATTCATGAATACTAAATGGCTGAGCTTAGAAAAATAGTTTGTCAGAGGTGTGGACATAAAATGATACAGGTCTTGAATGCTAAAGAGTTAGTCGTTGCTAAATTTAAAGATACCACATTAATATAAAACTAATTATTATTCCATTTATAAAATTTAAAAAAATACTCAAATTAGTTTTGAAAAATAAAACATAATGAGGAAAAATCACTTGTAATTGAACTGAAATCATTTATAAAATATAAAAAGACACTACAACTTTTACTTAGATTTACATAATTCACATATTAATATATTCTGCAAATATTTTGAGTACCTATTAAGGAGTGCTTCTTGCTCAAGATGACCCATCTGTTTTTGGTTATTGTATTATTTATCATCACTTAGACCTCAGCAGATATGAGAAAGCAATTGAGATGACATGGGTTTCGCTCGAATTACTATTAGTTAACCTCTTGTTTTCCTGTGCCTCATCCCATGTTGTAGGCATGGGAATTTGCAGCTGTGTCTGCCTTATTTCTGCACTGCAGGTGCAGAAGTGAGGTATAGAAAGATCATGCAGATTACAAAAGATTAGCCCCAAACTTTTGGCAGTGTTTTCTCAAGACTAAGCTAAGGAACTTTGTTGCCTATTAAAACTTGTATTCAAGGTGGATGCCATGTTAGTTTCCACCCACAAGTTCAATGACTTCTATAATAAACTCAGTGCTAATAACATGAGAATAGAATCTGTGTGCCTCCTGAACAAAATCATCACAGATTTTAATGAGCCTATAGACAAATAATTTTACATGGTCTTGGAGAAAAAAATCAAGGTCAGTGGAGCAGCCTCTATAAAATAAAGGCAGTGGGGCTGGCACCCAGGCTGAGGTCCAGGAGAGGAAGTCAATTTACCTTAAATTTGCTGATTATGTCATTGAGGTGACACTGCTCTCACTGTTGATCATTGGTCATATGTTATTGGATTGATTAGGTCCTGAAGATCTCAATACAACTTTAGGAAAACCTGCCAATATTTCCAATAAGGTATCCAGTACTTAAGATCCCTGGCAAAAAGCAGATCACTGAAGAAATTCACAGCTTTCAACAGAGCACATTTATATATTTGTTTAATAAGGAAATCTGAGTCTCAAGATAAAGGACAAATAGCTGACTGTTTTTAAGCAGGAAAAACCTACTGAAGTGGATTCAATCAAGACTTTAAACTCAAAATAGAAAACATATCATGATAGAGTCAAAATTCCAGTTTAGACAGAGCAGTGGAGTTCCCGCAGAGTCCTCCATGGCTGATTTACTCTCAAAACTGGGACTGGGGATCTGCCCATGTGGGTTCTCTGCCCACTGCCCATTTACTTCCTGGCTGCCATGGCCCCCTACAAGAAGCATAGGGAGATGGGTGCTGCTTCTTGTGAACCAGCTCTCTGAGAGCAATCCCGCCCTGAACTCCCTGGGCAGTCAGGCCTAAGGCCATGTGCTGTGGCACCAACCTAAGGTTCTAACAGCACCCAAAAAGAGCATGCAGCAGTGACAGAGAGATTGAAAAGCTAATGGCTGGCCTGGAAAAGGAAACCTTGCCATGGCGTGTTCAGAAGTTTAGGGTACCCTCAGAATATGCCAATGAACAGTGATGAATATTGTAAATATTAGCTTGCTATTAACATATATGTACCCAGAAAAGGAAATCTACCTCCGCAATTAATAGAACTCCAGATCAGCCTCTTGATCTCAAAGGTAAAAACTCATCATACAAGAGAATTCTTCAGGTTTTTTACTCCCTTAAAACAAACTAAACAAACAAAAACACTGTTGCCTCTCCATAGACGTTGAATATTTCATTTCTATGAACAAATTTTTCTTTTCATCTAAAACATTTTTCTGGACAAATGTCAGGACCGTTGAAGATGTATGGATATTATCATTACCATTTTCCCAATAGCTAAATGGCTACCTTCTCGCAGTAACAAGCAGTTTCCCCTCCACTGCTGAGTGTTATGTTTTCTCACGTACTGACAGTCAAGAGGCAGTTCTTTGAGGTGGTGTCTGTGTTATTCTTGCACATGCTTCCTCTAAGTCTAATGGAATTCTTACCATTGGCAAAGTAGTGATTTTGAATTTTGAGCCCCGAGCCCTTATTACACAATGAAAATTCACATGATGCCACTTCATATTAAGATTTACATAATAGAATGTTTGTGGAATCTAAGAGCCTGTACGAATAGTATAGGGAACGAGGTCTGTAGCTTGCCTACCTGAGTTACTGGACCTAAGTTTGGTAAAATTGGCTCTGCAGGTTAAGGATTTTTGTAACATTTTCCACCATGAGATTTGCTGCCTGAGTTGATAAAATGAAAAAGATGCTTGCAGTGACTTTTGCACTGAGACTGGAGTAAGCCAAAGGGCTATACCAGCTGGCTTTTATGTTGCAACCTTGGACAAGGTTCAGCTGGGACTCTAGGGATCATAACCAATTGAAATTTTGGAGTTACGTAGAAAGATCATGCCTTAAGATGCTGGGAAATCCAAAAAGGACACAAGTCATTTGCATACAGCATTGTTCAAATCTCACATGGAGACTGTCCCAGAATGTCTATAAAACACTGCTGCATGGATTTTGCAGCCACTGACTTTCATTCAGAGTAGTTCTTTACTAAGAGCCGAGATTAGCTCTCTCCTGTATTACTGAAATATTCTGTAATGACCAATCCTTATAAATGTTAGTATAATAACTAAGTCTGTGTTTTGCATTTTCATTCTCGTTTGTATTGAGGTATTCTCCATTACCTTACCCACGTAGATGTAACTTTGCTCCTTATATAAAAATACCTCTTCTTAAATCTATAAAACCATCGGTTAAAGCAGCAGTGTCCAAACTTTTGGCTTCCGTGGGACATACTGGAAGAAGAAGAATTGTATTGGGCCACACGTAAAATACACTGACACTAATGATAGCTGATGAGCTAAAAAAAATGTCACCAAAAATAAAAAAAAAATCTCATAATGTTTTAAGCATTTGTGTTGGGCCACAGGCTGAACATGCCTGGGTTAAAGAATGTAAATAACTGAGTGTATAAATGAATGCATAAATGAAACAATTTAATCAAGCAAGCAAGCAGGAAAAGGGAGTTGTACTGTCTAAGAAAGGGTGTTCACTTTTTGGGGGGGTCTTTTTGCTAGGAATATCAAATAAAGTGTCTCTTAAAAAAAGCATGAGAGAAGTAATATCTGGAAAAAGAAACTGAGAAGATAAGCCACCTGGATTTCTTGAGGAAGAGTGTTTCAGGTAGAGAAGAGAAAAAAACAAAACAAAAAGCAGAGATTTGGAGGCAGAAGCACCCTTGAAATGACTGAAGAACAGAGAGCACCGCGTGGCTGGAGTGAACGGAGGAGGAGACGAGAAGGACACAGGTCCTCCTTCCAGAGCAGCCCGACTGCCCAGGCCCTCACTGACCATCGTCAACACCTTGGCATTTAGACTCAACTTCCTTCCCTCTTTAAAAACCCCACCGCATGAAACGGTTCATCCTGTCCGCAGCACTCCCTGTAGCTAATCTGGCAGATGTTGCTTTTCCAGTCGTGGGTGTTGAACCCCTCACCATCCCTCCTAGTATCCTTTTTACTACCAGGCATCTTGCTAGATGGTAGTAGAACCCTGGAGCTACAAAATAAAAAAAAATCAACTGCAATTCTTACTGCTTTAGTATGAAATGATAATACTCTTCATTAATTGATTGTTTTGATGAGTGTCCCTAAGCCATCTCCATGTGCTTGGCTCTGTTCAAAGAACTAAACTGTAAACTCTGGGAGGATTAGCACAGTTTCTGCTATAAGCAGCTACTCAATAATATATGCTGAATAAAGAAATGATGACTATGGGGATACGATGGTGAAGAGGATATATTTGGTGACTATGTGGAACTTAGAGTCAAGTGAAGAGGGATTTTTAAATACAGGATTATGTTATTGAGTCATAAGTGTGATGACAGATTGTTTCATAGTGATAATAATTAATCTTTGCAAACATATGTAATATGATAACTACTACCCAACAAAATCACAATAAAAGAACTTATCAGAATTACTGGTCAGTGTTCCTAGAGAAAATGAGAAGAAAAGGACTAAGAGTATAATGTTCAGATATTACTTGCTTGAAATGTGATTAGGCCAAGTGTTGAAATGCACCTAACAAAATTAAGTCAACATTATAAATGGTGCCAGGATTTTTTATTGGATTTGTTTAGAGGTTTCTCAAAAACTAATCTAAGACTTTGCCAATTTACTACATAGCTAATTCTAAGACTACACCCATAGAAAATAAATCTAACAAACTTATGGCATCAGCATATTTACTAAGAACAAGACCCCTCAGGTAAAAGCCAGTGTAATTTCAAAGCAGATGTTGATTTCTCCCACATTCTTCTTATAGATAATTCATTAAAGACTTGCAAGTGTCAATTCACAAATCAAAGACACGTTTGTATCTTTAGGTTCTTACATTTAAAAGGAGAAATGCATCCACGTATATGTAGGAAATGTCATTTTGCTTTATAATTACCTGTCAGGTTTTAGAAACAATGAGTATTCAAGGACATTGGAAGAATCACTCATACAACAAAAACAAAAACAAAAACATCATTGATTGTCTTGAAAGGCAATGAATAAATGGCCTATTTACCAACTTTAGTGTGAATCTAAAATTGCCTAAAGCTTTTCTTGTAGGCCATAAAAAAGAAATAGAATTTTACCAACAGAATCTTGATTAGGTGATATTTATAGTTTCTAGAGCACTAATTGGCAAACTTTTTCTATAAAAGTGTGCAGGCCCAATATTCCCAGTCAGAGCTCCTCAACTTTACCTTAGTGTGAAAGCAGCTACACAAATAAATGAGTACAGCTGATAAAACTTTATTTACAAAAGCAGAGAGCAGACCAGGTTTGACTCAAGAGCTGTAGTTCTCAGATTCTCTTCTACAGGATCCTCAGATTTTAAAAGGCCAGGCAGTGCTTCATTTTTCTAGAATCACAACCAGGTACATTACAGTTTTCGAATGCTGTAGTATCTCAGGTAATGTCTAGCCTGGTGAATATTTATGCAACTCAATTAAAAATCCAAATAAAAACTCCACCTGAAATTTCCTGCAGTTGAAATATTTGGGGAAAGATGGGAAGGAATTTTTTTAATGACATAAACTAACTCATAAAAAGAACTCTATGTGAGGTATGCACGAATCAAGAATTTTAAATCCTCACCAGGGGAATTGTCTAAAACCTATGAAAGCAGATAATAAATTAAGCTAGAAGTCAAGATGTCTGGATTCTATTACTGGCTTTGCTATTAAGAGCTCATATAACCTCTATACTCTAACTTTCCTAACACAAAAACACAAAAACAAATAAACAAAAAACAAAAACGTGAACTCAGTGAACTTATCCTAAACTGGAAGTGTTGCTAGCATTATGAATGAAATGGACTCTTTGATGCTATTACGCATAGGAGGAGAGCCAATGACAACTAAGAGGACAGATGCTCCATCAGGCTGATCTGCTGTTAGCACTGAATATTGAGTTGCCAGGGACTTTTAATGACAATTACAGCAAGAGGAAATAATGCCTTATAGCTTACATGCCACATATTATAGGCAGAGTCTGTTCAGCACCTAAAAAAACAAATAGACCAATGTGCTCCCAATAAACTAAAACATTTAACTGCTTGCAGAGTAAAAGCAAATGTGGTTCACTACAGAGCATAGGAAGCATAGCATGCCATACCAATGTGTGCGTACCCTTACATTTCTTTTTAAAAAGCCAAATTTTACTTTATTATATTTGATCATTGAAAAGTAAGATGTGAATCTATAATAGCCTTAATCCAAGTAGTTTTTAAAATATATAATCTCAAATTCCCCAAAGTTCAGCTATCAAAACTCAATGGAGAGAACGTATCGACAGATGACTGGCTGAAGGATACATTGCCTGTGATTTGATATGAGTTTTTCAAATCTGCCTTTCTTTCCATTAAGTCAGACCAACAGAGAAACAAACGTCTCAGGTGCTTTATATTGTCCAGCCCACCTGCTCACCAGAGAATTGCTTTTACTGAATTATACTGTACTGGGATGCTACAAACATACATAGATGATCCTTACACACAACGAGAA
The DNA here is from genome assembly GCA_004026885.1 of Lyroderma lyra. Taxonomy (NCBI): domain Eukaryota; kingdom Metazoa; phylum Chordata; class Mammalia; order Chiroptera; family Megadermatidae; genus Lyroderma; species Lyroderma lyra. The sequence goes on along the minus strand of PVJL010000478.1, from coordinate 271,039 downwards.
TATGTGCTCTGGTTGGCCTGGGGCCTTCCAGTTCCCAGCATAATGAGTACTATAATGCCCTCCTTAGCTCCATTCTGAAGATTTAAATGAAGGAGACTTAAACAATCAACACCTTTTCAAAAATTACAGGGGGAAAAAACCTTAATTCTTTTTCTTATTTTCCCTAAACCAAATGGGAAGAAAGAAAAGCATCCTCAGCCAAAGATTTTCATCACTCAAGAATGCTGATGTTGGAGGAGATGGACTATTGGCTTTCTGCTTCTTGGTCAACAAGGAAGCTAAGATGGGGAGTAACCTCGAGAGAACAGCAGGGTTCAGCACATGGATTGCAGTTGTACAGATCACACGGGTGCCTCTTGGGTTACCTCAGGTTGCCCTGGAGAGATGGCTAGAGGGGCCCTTACTTTTTGAGGACCAGCCTTCTTTGCAAGTAGCCAGGCATTTAAGGCCTGCAATGTCTAAGCAAATGGAAATCACCAATCCTTTTATTACATAATACATCAGTTTCCTTTAAAGCAGGGGTGTCCAACCTTTTGGCTTCCCTGGGCCACACTGGAAGAAGAAGAATTGTGTTGGGCCACAAATAAAATACACTCACACTAAGGACAGCTGATGAGCTAATAAGAAGGTCTGTGCATAGTTTTCATAATGTTTTAAGAAAGTTTATGAACATGTGCTGGGCCTCCTTCCAAGACTTCCTGGGCCGCTTGCAGCCCTTGGGCTGCAGGTTGGACAAGCTGGCTTTAAAGCATTTCTGCTTGCACCATGATTTTCAAGTTATACTAGTCCACTATATTTTTAAAATACACCAACTTCAACTAACTTTTCAGAAACCTCAATGGTTACATGGAGACAGCAATATTTGTTTTGGAGGACCAAGTCCCCCAAATGTGATTATCTGAATTCCCTCATGGTCTTCCTTAGTTTACATGTATTACAGCATCTTGCCTGCATTTTATATCATCTTAAATCTTTGCTGGAACAAGGAATATTATAAATAATTGGAAAAAAGTATGTATGAAACAGTGAGATGGCAAGGTATCGCTGAGGCTTTCCCAAATCATGCTGTGACTCTCCAGTACTTGTTCATTTAACAATTACTATGTATTAGCACTCTATGCTGCATTGGGGACACTGTATCACCCTCTCAAAATGGTGTATCCTTTTTGATCTTCCTTTATTTCTCCAATAGTGGAGTGCAGATGTGTCCAGAAAGCCCCTTTCTGCTGCTAAACTTTTTTAGGACCAGAACATACATTTTCTCAAAGGAGGGGCCTAGTGAAGATGAAGCAATGAAAGATTTAGTCCTCTCCGCTAATGTATTTAAAATCCTTTGGCCTCTTTTGAATCCTACATGAAGTATACTACCTGGTCAAGACAGCACTAACCCAAGCAGAACTTCTTAGAGAAAAGGCTGCAAAGGAAGATGGGATGGTAGTGTTGTCAGTAAATTGTGTTTGCCAAAAAGGTCAGTTTAAATCCTAAGCCCCAGTCTCTGTAAACGTAATCAGACTTGGACATAGAGTCTTTGCAGATATAATTAGTTGACACAGGTTGTACTGTATTAGGGTGAACCCTAAGTCCAGTGACTTATATCTCTGCAATAAGGCCATGTAAAGACACAGAGGGAAGAAGGCCATATGACAGTGTGTGCAGACACGGGTGACAGAGCTGCAGACCAAACATGCATACATCCTTCTAGCTGACTACTGCCAAGTTAAGTGTGTCCCCAGACCCAGTTAGAAAAGCCTTTCATATACAGTCCATTCTACTTGTACCCCATAGCTGCTGAAGTCAGACTCATGGCTGGTTTGAACCTAAATAAATGGAGAGCTGGTGGGTACCTAATCAACATAACGGTTTTCATTCAAGGGACGCATTCTGTTTGCCAGGTACACTGCTCAGTGTTTACCTATATGAATGATCACATTAACCCAACCTGCCTGGTATGCAGAAAGCATTCACTCATGTTTGTTGAATAAGTGAATGAACAAATATATAATAAATCAATACGCCACCAAATTAAATTTAAAAGAGACATCAAATTTAAGAGAAAGTGTGTGAAAATCCCTATATACAACAAAGGAAAGGAGCATTTTATTTATGAAAGTCCCACTGAGACACTGACGTTTTAAAATTAGGCTCCTGCAGCATTCTTTCTTAGTTCAGTTATATTACCATATACTTTTAGCAAGAATATGAGAAATTATGTCCTTACTGGTTATGTCGTTTCAGTTCTCTGGCCCTGCACTCCTGCACAGCTGGGCTCGCTCTCCGGTGGAGCTCCAAATCCGAGAGCCAGGAAGACAAAGGTTCTTTGGGGCAGGTCTTGCTGCTCACAGTGAGGCCATGGGAACTTGTCAGACCTTCTCCTTTCACTGAGTTGTGTTTATTTGTTCTTAAGTAGCAAAAGTGGGAAACATTTTCTCTATGGGTCAATCATTAGAAGAGCAGTCCTGGGAGTCAGACTGCTTGCGTTGACCATTCACACCATTAAAAATCTCTCTAAACTTGGCAAGTTAGATCACCTCCCTGAGCCTTATTTCTTTCTCTGAATAATGGACCTAAAATAGCGCCTAACCTGAAGTTTCATTCTGAGGGTTCAATTTGGAAGTGGAAGCTCATAGCACAGCACCTCGTGTATTATAAGCATTTCATAACTGCTAGGATAAAGCATGGTGATAATCAGATTGTGTCCTACCTTTTGCTTTCTCCTTCCTACCACATACCACTTCCCCACCCTCTCCCCCAATCACCTCACCCAAACGTACTCTGAACACAAACTGGCGTTTGAGAATCCCGCATCTCCATGAAGGGTATGGACATGGAGGACCCTCATAGCAGCAGGTTTCTTTGTGCTGACACAATAGCTCGTCTACCTGTAATTATGCTTCTGTATCTTAGGCTCAGCGGAGTCTTGCAACTATAGGATTCCTCTGTGCCTGTTGGTGGTGATGGTGTGAGTGTGGAGAGAATCATTGGTGGAAAGCAGCTCAGAATTTGAGAGAGGACAGAAGTTAAACCTGGAATAGATATTCTAGATTGAGACACTTAATAGATGAAGACAAGGAAGCCAGAGAAGTGACAGGCTTGACTCAAGTCTGGATTCACTGAAATCCTTGTTCTGCCTCCTTCTGGGTCCCTATTGCTGCCCCTACCTCCACCTCCTTAGAACCTTTAGCTATGCCACCCAGAGGTGGCAGAGGAGAGATTCACTAACCATGGGACCCTCTTGGGGGATAGGGGATGATTCTGCATCATTAACCGATTTTTTAAAATGTCAGTGTAGCATGTCCTTTTCTCTCTGTCACACGTTGGAGGAAAATTTGAGAAACAAGAAACAAAACTACTAGTCAATTACACATTAAGCATTCCATTAAGGGATGATTTTAGTATTTTAAGAAAATTAATGAGTGTTTTAAAATGAGCTTTCCTTTGTTACTTATAATTTTAACTTTTGATTAACTACAGTATAACATCACTCTAGCTATAAATTGAATCCATCCAGCTCATACTGAGAGCTTTCCATAGTATAAGAAAGGGGTGATCTCAGGAGGAAAGGGGTTTTTCATTCCTCAGGATACTCAGAGGCATATGCAAATTATCGTCAAGTGAGGTGAAGCTGGGGGTATCATGGATTCATTTAACATGTGTGCTGAGTAGGTCCTGTGCCAGGAACCAGATCAGCTCCCAGGATTATGAAAATAACACTTGGACCTCGTACTCAAGGAACATATAGTCTAGTAGGAGACCCTGTCATGTTACTAGAATAAGTGACAGTAAATGTAATTGCTACAGGTATGCCCTGTGTACTACGTTAATCTTTGATGTGGCCCCTAAATCACACAGGACTTAAAAAACAATCACGACATCCCAGAAGAGCTGATGCTTGATGAGCAAATTGACTGGAGAAACTCTTTGAATTCAAAAATAATGGGACATTTTGATTTTAAGTTAAGAGATAGTTGGCAAAATCTGATCCAGTTTCAATTCACTTTCTGTTTGACAGCTTGTTAAAACCATACAAATAATGACAACTGGGGGTACTCCTTAAAAATGTGCGATATTATGGGGAATTTTCATTAATCAAAACCCAGACGTGGCCTTTTGGCCAAATAAGTGGAGAACACCGGAGGAAGGCTGATCACTCCGCAGGTCAATGGCTCCTGTCCCAGCAAGCAGCTGTCCCCTTACAGGTGAAAGGCAGGAGCACAGGTGTGTGCGTGGCCCTCCGCGGAGCTCTCTAATAGCTCTGGTTTTCCTGTCTTCTGCTCAGGCCATCACTTAGTAATTAGCAAATTAACCAACCACTCTATGTGAGTTCATCTTTCCCCTTTATGGGTTTAGGAAAATAATCATCTAATTGCTTGATGCTTAAACAATGGGGTTATTTATTATTTTTAATGTAAAAGGTACTTTGTTTCATTGGAAATATCATAAATGTCAGCAAAGGTCATGGTTGAGCTGTGGCAGTTTTCACAAACAGCCGTCGTCTAACAGAATACCCCCTATCCTTGTCATTGGCTCACATTCATAAAAGGTTTAATTTAATCTCCAGGGTACCATTAGGAAAGAGAACTCAGGGGCTGGGGCTCTGATTGGGAATCAATAAACAGAATTTTAGCCTTTGATGATAGAAACCACAACCAATTGCTTGGTTTAGGTCAGTTTAACAATTTCATGCAGTCGTTAAACAATTATTTATTGAACATTCAGTCCACCATTCTATGTGTCAGAATACAACAGTAAATAAGACAACTAGGAATGTTGGCACACTGATTGTTTCTGTGGAACTGGAAAACTGTCCATCAAAATGGCATCGGAGCACTTACTTTTCAGTCCAATTGCTTGTCAGTTCAATCGCTCCTCAAAAATAATAGTGAATTTAACTCCTATTTGGCCTTCAGGAAATAGGAAAAGTTTGAAATTGGTCATTTCCATTTCAACACTGACTGGCATAACAAATGGACAAGAGAGGGACGAAGCTATTGAAATGGGTCCGAGCTTATTAAGCTTTTCAAGCTGCTGGCATAAGTAAAACTCCAGATCCACCAATTATACAGAAACCACTATAACCCAGCATGAGCAAAAGTATCATGAGCAAATAATTTCTGCTAAAGATAATCTCACATCAAAAATTACCAAACACATGAGGAAATGATCCTACTTAATGGAGAGTCTGTGGGCACGGCACGAAAGAATTAGTATCAGAGAATTCGATATAATGGGGTATCTGAAGAAAAGCTCTAAAAGAAGTTAAAATGAGATAAAGGAAGATTTAAAATAATATGTAGCTAGAAAGAGATTTTGTAATGGTTAAATCATCAATCAAGTCTGAATATATAACAATTATAAGTTAATACGTACCTAACAACAGAGTTCCAAAATTCATAAAGTAAAATATGACATAGCTAGGGTGAGAAACAGGCAATGATGCAATTCCAAAATTTATAAAGTAAAATATGACCTAATTAAAGTGAAAAATAGGCAATTCGACAATATAGTTTGATACTTCAATACATCAGGTTCAATAATGGATAGAACAACTAGACAGAAGGATAAAAAAGATACAGAGGACTTGAACTGCACTAAATTAGCTAGACCTCAGAGTTACTGCGGTAACACTCTGCCCAACAGAAAAAGGATCCAGGTTCTTCTCTAGTGCATATGTAACGTGTTCTAAGATGAACCAGATACTAGACCCCAAAACAGGTCTCAAAAAATTTAAATACATTAAAATCATACAAAGTACATTTCCTAATCACAACAGTATTCAATTAAAACTTAGAAAAATAATTGTGAAATTCCTAAGTATCATCAGAACCAGAGCACTATAGCCAAATGTCTAACGTCTTATGCCCACGAGGTAATACAGATGGTGCCATTTTGTTTGGAAAAATCTTTCACCAGAGGTCAATAAACTCACTGAACTTTCATTTAAAGAAACCTAGCCTTTATGGCTGAGAGCCCAAGCTGCTATTGGGGGTGATACTATTCTAGTATCTACAACTGGGACATGACCAGAACTTGGTTCATCTTCTGTACTTTGGACACGACATGCCAAGGCAGTTTTTAGTGAAGCCACAATTCAGTTATTATGTGTAAGATAGGGCAGAGCCAACCTGGGCATTCCCATTCCAGATATGCACAGGCACTATAGGACCCCTGAACGAATAGCAGGAGAAGAGTCTACCCTTGGGATGGATACGTTCTGTTTTCTAGTTGATTACTATCAAGTGAGAGGATTTGTAGTCTCTTATCACCTACTTCATAAGAGAATGTCTTCTGATTTTCCCATAAAAAGTTGGAAACAAGTGTTTTCATGCCATAACTTTAATAATTGCACTCTCATTTAACCTCACAATATTTATATGATGCTGACTAAGCTTGTTAACTTTCTCTTCCTGCCGTATTAGTCCTTTTACTCCTCTCTCAATTTCACTCTTAATGGACACACACACTTCTCATTTTAGCATAAATCTATTTCAGATTAATCAAAGCCAATGAATCTTATAATGCAGAAGTTCTGAGAATCCCGATGAAATCTCTCTTGCTTTTAGTTCTCCCATATCAAATGTTTCCCAAATGCTCCAGCATATCCCTCCTCATTTCCAAAATTCCGAACAAATAAAAATATTTACAATAGCTGGGGAATAAAATTGTTTTCCCCTACAGCCTTGGAATCCCTCCATGGTTATTTGGTTCAACTCTGAACTTGATCCTCAATAGCATCTTGGGGGATGGGTCTCTTTTGACCACATTCATTGATGGGGACCTAATTAGACCTTTCACTCCTTAGGTTGTTCTCGTTAGTAGGAAGTTGTTCTTTGTACTGTGCTGAAATCAAGGGCCTTATCACTTCTTCTCCACAGGGTTCTGAATGTGCCTTGTGGGCCTTGTATAATAAACGGATGCAGCCTTTATTCTTGTAGCATTTGCCCTTCATTCCAATCTTACGTGACAGGTCTTTTATGTGGTGGCATTTGAACCTCTCTCTGCAAAGTTTCTCCATACCATTGACTTAGATTTGGTTACACTGCTATGGCATGCTCGTATGTGCAATCAGGTGACAGCATTTAACTCACGCAACAAACTGGTGTCGTGAGGGTTTTTGTATATACCGTCAAGTAATAGACGTTGCCAATAGCCAATTCCAGTTACTTCCCACTTCTAACCGTCTCCTGTCTTGTGTATTTCATTGTCTACCATAATGTGAAATATTTATGGCTTCTTACTCACAGAGCCATCACATGTGATTTCCTGCAAAAAGCAAGCAGGATCAGAGAAGAAGTTCAATGCCAAAGGTTTGCCAAGTAAAGACTATTTTCTCAGCCATTTCACAAAACCAGGAGTTATTGCTGTGGTTTACTAATCCTTACTTTGTTTGTCTCCATGCTTCAGTATGAGTTATTATACTACGCGTCTGGGTTTCTGCAGGTAGCGATATGTTCTCAATTGCTAGTTATTTTCTAGGAATATTGTTTCTTGTCACATATTCAATTAGTCATTTTAAAAAACACATTTATTGCTATAAAGCAAGGCTAGAATTAATGCTGACCTATTTCTTTTTCCTGGATTATTGCATTTTTCCTTCTATTTGTTCCTTAGACCATGAATCCCCTGTTCTTTTATTAAGAAAGAAAGAAGAATGTTTATATTGGCCAACTTCACTGCCTTTCGTTCAGTGTCATTTATCCCCAAAATATATGTGCTCTGACCAACACTGTTTGTACCTGCAAGGGCCATCATTTGAGTTAGTATGACATTTCCTACTCCATTTTTGATCTCCTTGGTCTAAGCACTAGCACATATGAAACAGTTTGCTTTATTTATTAATTTATTTGGTGCTAGAACTCAGATTTAGAAATAGCATTCTCAAACAAATCATAGTTGATGGTCCAAAAGTCAAAGTCACTTTCCAGATTGCTTTTGGACTTTGATGTTTAGAATAGGATGCATGTTATGCTTAGGGTAGACTCTTTCTTGTGGAATCAATTTGTTTCTTTCTTCTTGTGAGGAGCAAAATGCAACAGTCTCATAGAGAGCAGAACGGCCCATGTGTGGTATGGTTCTGTTACTAAAATAAAAACTGCCTGAACCTATACTAGCCATATCCTGTTCCTTTTAACCTATGTGCAGCAACGGCCAGATAGTAGCTCTTTCAGTGAGCATCACATTTTGCCCAGAGCATCACATGCATTGCTCCTCCAGTATGTATAGAAATTTCTCTTGGTTTCCCTAACCACGCACATCTGGTAGGGTGTTATGGCTCACAAAGATGGCAACAACTGAACACCACGGGGAAGCAGAAATGGCCTTGGGACTATTTTGCATATATAACGTCCTTGTTCTAGATTCATGACAAAGGGACCAAACCTCATGGGATGCTCCTATCAAGGGAAATCAGATGCTAATAACCATCATTGACACTTGATGGTAATTTATAGCTATTCGGGGGATAGTCAAAGATATCATCTCATTTTAGTTGTCAACACAATTGCATGCAGTGAAAGAGTAGACATTTTTGGTTACCTTCTCAGAATCCACCCAGGTATCTCATCCTTCCCAACAGCTCCAATTTCTGTTGGGGAGCTTATGTGGGTTCCAAGAAGCTGCTTCCTTTTTAAGCTCCATGGTGAAATGCATGACTCAATCTAAGTCACTGGCACATTTAATTTCTCTGATCACACAGTGATTGATACTGACATGGACATGAAAACCATGCTGATCTAATCAGGGTGAATCTCAGAAGATTTCTAAGCACTATGGAATGAAGGTGTGGCCTCTTCCATATTACATGTAAATGGTAAAGTATCTGACTCTAGAAGCTACACAGAAACTTATCTTGATGCCATGAAGGACATCAACCATAGGATAAAGTTGACATATTAGAAGGTTGAGTAGAATGATGGAGAGAAATCAGGTTGTTGGGATATGGTAAAAGTGCAAAGATAAAGATTCGCATGAAACTCATCCTCTGGATGTTGTACGTGTGAATCAATACAACTTCTTTAATGTTTCAATCAGTTTAAATTTGTTTTTTGGTTAATTACAATTGAAAGTGCCTTAATAAAGAGTCTGTCTTTGATGAACTCCTCTATAAACAGAGCCTGAAGCAACGACTTGGGTATAGATAGCTTATTTAAAATAAAATTCTAAATAAGATGATGAGAGAGAGAAGAGAGGGAGAGAAAGAAGAGACATGAGAAAAGACAAGAATAAACGAGGGAGAAAATCAAAAAAGAATTGGTCAGTAAAGGGAATGTTATCAAGTTGGTAATTGCTGTGGGCAGCTGGAGTTAAAATCCTGGGGACTCTGGCAGAGCATATAGAATGTGCCTCAAATTGTCCCTCTGAAGGACAGGGGCTGTACATTCACCTACCAGCTCCACACCCATTGATTGAAAGTAAGTGTTACCACCTGCACTTCTAGGTCATACGTGAGGTCAGGTTGAATGGCCCCCAGTTGCAGGAAACCTTGGGGTAGAAAAGTAGGAACTATACTCCACTCTTCAGGTAATGGATCATTGAGTGTACTGGCCCGTCCATAACAGCAGTGCTGCGATCAGAAGTGGGCTGAAGGGATAGGTGGGAGGAGAAAAGGGAGGAAAGGAAGGAAGAAAGAAAGGAATTGAAGGAAGAAGGAAGAGAAGAAGTTAGGAAAAAAGAAATGAAAGAAGGAAGGGAAGGAGAGAACCAATAGCATGTGCTACAGTAGGCAGATCAGAAATTATTGTCATTTTCTGTATCAGTTTGTTTTAGAAGGGTGAAATGCATCTTCTAAGTTGAAGAACTAATAAGCAGTGGTTGACAGAACAGTACTGAAAACCGATACTTACCAAACTTTTACTACAAACAGGACTTTGTGCTTTTCATGTATTATCTCATTTGATCTTTAAAATAATCTCTTGAGATAGTTACTGTAATAACCACTTTATAGAAAAAGAAACCTCTATAGAGAAAACTGGAATATACTCTAAGTTCCATGTTGAACATGACAGAGGTGGATCCTAAATTCAGGTCTCTCTGACTTCAATCCCACATGTAACTGCCTCGTCCCCAACCATACCAGGAAGGGAGAGTGAGATGGACCAGACAGATGCCAACAGAAAGAACACATTCGTTATTGAAAGAAATATTTATGTGTATCCTCAGAACTTCTTCAATAAATTTAAAATATTAATTTTAAAATAAGGAGGTCCTAACTTCTCCAAGATTTTATTTTATTCTTTGTTATGATGAAAGATTTGGTCCATGTTATCTCTAAGGGCTCTGGTCACTCTTAGGTTATGTGATTGTCTAACAAAATATTAAACATGTCAATATAGGTGAGCTTTGAAATACTGTCCATAACTGAGAACACCTTTTTAAAGCATTGATACTTTAATTAATACTTTTTAAATAAATAAACTTTCAGAATCCACTTGTGGTTGTTTAGGACCTGAGGATAAATTTGTGTCATGTGTGGAACCGTCAGCTACAAATACAGATTAATAGCATTTGGTCTTACAAGGGTATTGATTGAGTACCCGCTTTGGTTCAGACACTATGTAGCCAGTAACATACCAGTTAATCAAAACCAAAAGAACAAAAGATGCCTAAGATTTGATGGCCACAAATTGCATGCCACCCAAGTGAAGTTTAGCTTGTTTGTTTGTTGGCTGGAGTAGGATAAAGGTAGAATAGGTTGAGATCAGGAAAGAAAAATTATTCTAATTTGCATCTCAGTTGTTGCTAAAGCTTGAAGCTGGTTAGAGACTCATCTATGAGATAAAAAATTTTACATAATCCTGTATGTGCATGCTTACACATATACATTCATCAGTAATGTGACAACTTTCCCATATAGTATATGGTTCTAAGGGGCAAGCTTAACCTGCTAGAAGAAAGAACAATGATTTTGGAATCAGGCAGATCTGGAGATGAAACTCATTTAGCCATTTCCTAACTGGGTGACAAGTCACTTTAGCCCTGTGAATTTGAGTGTTCCTATCTTTTGAGTGATTTGTTGTAACTGCAGATTTGTCACCTAGTGCTTTATCTAGGTATTTAAATAGAAAAAAAAATAGTAATAGTAACTACTATTCATTGAGCAGACATTTTAGAAATTATTTAAAATACGGGTTTTGAGAAACTGTTTCTCTGAAAAACAAGATTTCTTCCACCTAAATCATTAAGTGAATTATAGCTTTTAAACTTTTTAAATGTCACAAATGATTGTATGTAATTAACGTCACTGACGAGATTTTTTTTTTAATCTAATGAGTTGATTTTCCCTGGGATCCAAAAGGTAATTTTAGAAATACTGGTAGTCAAACAAAATTCATTTAAGTTTAGGAACTGTTTTCCTATTTTAGCAGGCTTCTCGTTTGTTTCAATCAAATACATGTTTGAAAGTAAAGGGCTTAGAAGGCTTATTTTTCCAAGTTATCAAATATTGCTGTTATACTTTTAAATACCCGAAATCAAAGACTGAAGCTCACATTTTGGAAAAATCATAGATATTGTAGCAAAGTCATCCCTATGTCTATGTGATTTTATCTTAGACTGTGTTAAACTAATTCTTATTATCAGAATTGAAATGGTTGTATTGGATAAGAATTTGGCCAAGAAATGGATTTGAATTATCTAACTTTTCCCTTTAATGTTATTAGGGCCCATCAGATAAAGTCATGCGATTTGTCTCTAATTCTTCATGTATTATTATGTGTGACATTTGTTGTATTGTCTTTTCCTGTAAGTATTTGTATTAAAATCTAACTTTGTTATGGGCTTACATATTTTCCCCCAATGGAATTATAAGATTCTTGGTGAAAAGGGACATGACTTGCTTCCTCTTGTAGCCCCTGAGGTTCGTAGCCCATACTCTTTATGCAGAGCAGGAGCCCAGCATATAATCTGTTCAGTGTTTGGCTGATTATTTCACTCATCTCTACACTCATCTCCATCTCTTTATGCTGATTTGTTTCTGCTCCGTAACCCCTGTTCTCCAATTTGACCTCTCCAGCATAGCCTCTGTTTATCAAATTCCCTCCTCATTTTAAATCAAATCAAGCCCTTCTCTTTACTTTCCACTTACATTACTGTCTGCAAATGTCTATCAGGTATACTTATACCTACGTTATTTATGCTGGGGCTGTAATACATTTCGCAATACTATATGCACCAAAGATACTTCCCAAAGCACAACTCCTCCCTACTTTATTACAGCTACTCCATTTTTTTTATTGTTAAATTTATTGGAGTGGCATTGGTTGGCAAAAATTATATACATCTACTCAATTTTGTAAGCCTTTAACTCCTCCTAGTTGTCCTTTCCACAATAATGCCAGGGAGGGTACTGATTGTATGAAAATTTTCTAGGATCCCTCTCTGTCTAGTCATTTTTTTCTGGTAGTCCCTCATAATCACCACTTATTCCAGACTCTTCTGTATTTGATCATTTCTATAGGCCCCTCCTCCTTTTATTTAAATTCCATTTATTTCAGACATGAACATAATCAGCTGCTCCATGTGCCAAAAACACATTTTGAAACATAAGCAGAGCACATCACTCACCTTAATAAAATATAGGATCTGCCTCCAATTTATCTGTACTAAAGGGCAAAGATTACAAAGGTAGACTATAACCAACTTATTATATTCTATTACCTATTACATTACACTAACCTGACATAGTGTCAAAAAGCTACATTGTAAGCTTCAGCAAATCACTGCTCCTCATTGAACCTGTTTCCTTTTATAGACATAATGGAGTCAGGGGAGTGGCTAAAGGCTCTCTGACACCCTTATTTGTAGATACTACCCACACAGTGTCTGCCTTGTTAATTATATCATGTAGAAAATCGATAGCTTTCTCCACTGAAAATCTGCTTATTTCATAGTTATTCAATGGTAAAAAAAGATACTATAATATTCTAATTGGAAGAACCAGAGCTATGGAACTGTTTTTTTGGTGGATACTTTCTGATTTTTGAGAGTTCCATTTCAAAGGAAGTATCTCCATCCAAGGTTTAGGGCAGATGTCTTTTCTGAAACAGCTATCAAGTAGGCAGTGGAATCTGATAAGGGAGGACTTGCTCCTAAGAGCCAGGTTTTCGTACCACTCTGTGGCCTGTGAGCAGGACATCTCCCAGGGCAAGTACTGAACTTAAAAGGGGCTGCACATCTGTTTCCATGCTGTTGACAGATGCCATGGATCTTTCACTGGAAAGTAAATCAAGATCATCTTTAAAACAAACTGTGTTCTGAACCAAATTGTAATGTGGACTCTAGACATGAATTTTCATATGGGGTTATCAGACTAGACTATTTTTGCCCAGGACTACTTGGGATATATGGTAACTGCAGTCAGTACCCAAGTCCCCTCTCTTTCCATAAACTCCATCCTCTGGGATATGCCTGTGGACTTCCTAAGAAGCAATCCTAAATAAATGAACTTAAGGACTAATCACATTTGGTGGGGACATCTACTTTTGTGTTCATACCTGGGAATAAAAATAGACATAAATGGACTGATCTAGAATTAGACTTTATAAATTTACAATATAAACAATGACATCTTGTTAGTGATCTAAATGACACATTTAACCATTCTATTTTTTTAAACTGCATTAGTGAATTCGCTTGAGTTTTTTGGGACATCTTTAACAATGGACGCCGGTTGGGGACGATTTCTATTTTGATGCATCTTTGTTAAAAAGGCTCGAATTTAGACATATCTAGAGAGTGCCACCTTGTGGACAAACGCAGTAGAGGTAGGTGGAGAGAAGCTCATACATACGACATGTAAACCATTAGTATTTGTGACTGATTGCTGTCTTATTTTAAACTTGACAACCCAGATATTTCTTTGGTCATACATATACACATAGGTCATAATCTAAGAGGAAGTAGTGAGGCTTGACCTAAAGAAACCATTTTGTCCTGTTTAAATTCTATTAATCAAGGAAAGATATAGCATGTTACATAAAGGAGAAGCGCTCAAATGCACACGTGCGCGCACACGTAACACACAACGTCACTTTGATGGTGTTCATAAAGTGCAACGAGACAGAAAGTCAGTGCACCTTATTTAAGATATCAATACTAAATTTACCTTCTACCTTCACACTTTTGCCATTCAGCACACCCTCTACCCCACATTAGTATATATTCTCAGGTACATGGATTTAAAAACTCAGCATAAACTTTAAATTATTTCTGTTGAAGAAAAATGTGGTTATGGGAAAAATAAGAATACTGCTGTGGGTCGTTATTGGCGGCAACCTCTTATTCAATACATCATGTCAACATTATGCAGCTTTAATGCTGAATTCTGAAGATTCCTGGTTTAATACAGACTTTTATAAACTGTAATACTGCCTTTGATTCTAGGACACTAAATTAGAAAGAAATAAAATAAAACCAAGTATTTCCAAGTAAATATTGATGTTATTGTTTATATCTACGACTGTTCATATTGAATTGAATATCTTAAGTTCACCTCTAAATATATGACTGCTTTGAACTCTTCAAAAGATGATTAAGATACAAGGGTATTTTAGTCATTATTTTAAAGAAGTTAATTTCTTCCTGGTTTACCAAGTATTTTATGGATTTAAATGACAAGGACATTGAATAAGTCAGCTGAACAGTATTCCAACCCCACAGAAAAATATCTGTAGATGTATAAGGCTGATGTGTCTTATTAAAAATCTTCTGTATTATTTCCCTGGCTTTGGAAAGTCCACACTTATGCACCCTCTTCCCAGCTACTGTAATGCCAGTCCATCATATATCCGTGTCCTCTCCATGTCCCAGAGGCACACAGCATGAGGGAGAGAGGCACTGGTGGTGGTTTCCTGAGGAAACCCTCTCCAAGGTCCTCGCCATTTTCTCTTGGTTTCTTTCTGTCTCTTTCATAAAGTCACCCTTGACTTCTTCAGCACTCATCAATTTCCCTCCCCTTAAATCCCCTATAAATCTTCACCACACAATTAAACCCTTAATTACATAAGGCTGTGTTTCAGCCTCTAATTGTTTTACAAGTGTTCATCTTGATTCCTTACTATACGGATTATACATATTATTTTTTCTAAGTCCTGCACGGCATCCATCACAGGACTGAGCACAGCCAGTGCTCCGTAAATATTTTCAAACAAAACAAATTTGGAGTGGGGCAGGGCCTCGGCCTGGTCCTGTTTAATAGCTGAGGAAATGACTTAGAAGACCTGGAAAAAATGCTTTTCAAGTTGGCAGGTTTCTTTAAACTAGGAGTGAGAGCTCATAGTCTGGTAGGGAGACAGACATGCATTGAATAAATTACCATGCATAGTCAAATATTAGAGAAATGAAGAAATACTGTGGGTTAAGGATGAAGAAATGGTCTGGGAGGAGTCCGTAATTACTGACAGAGGATGTTCGAGCTGGGAGAGGACCTTCTGATGGTGGCATATACAGCAATAAAATCGAGAATTATTTGAAGATTCATGTATTTGGACAGCAAAAATACATATATGTGAGCATTGACATACACTACTGTAGAAGAGGTCAATGAAATATAGATTGTAAAGAACCTTATTTACATTGCAAAATGGCTCAAATTCAACCCATGGGTTCTCTCCATCTCAGTCTTCCTCTCCTTTCTATTTCCAATGCCATTACTCTAGAGTTTCTCTTTCTATCTTGAGTGAAGTATTGCAATAACCACATAATTGGTCTTCTGATCCCCATGTTTCTTCTGTATAAATCAATCCTTCACTAGCTGAATAATATCAAGTCACTTGTGGTTTTTCTCATTCCTATACAATTGAGAATAACCTTTCTGGCAGTGAGTGCTCCCTGCAATAAGACTGTGACCTAAATATCCAGCATCATCTACACTGCTCCTTATGAGACCATCAAATCCAATTTCCCCTGGCTTCCAAAGAGATCTCCATTTGGAGAAATTACTCATTCTCTCCAATTACTCATGCTCTTCATTTCATTTGAAGTTCCCTGCTACCCGCTTTGTCTCTTTCAGGTCTCACTTTGAGTGATGCATTCTTTATCAATTGTCCTGGAAACCTGCCAAAACACATGATTTCTACTTCCTCTGACTCTGCCTTTGTTTATCAAGATGACGACTGGATATCTATCTTCTGTCCTGTACACTGTTATTTGTGTTCTTGACATCACATAATCTATCTCACCTTGTTCTCTCCTGGAAGGAAGAGCTATGGATTACAGTCATCTTTCCAGACCCTAAAGCAATTGTCATAGTACTTGGCCAAAGCCAGTTTTAGCATCATACAGTTTTCTTATTTGCTTGTTTTTGTTTTTGCTATTGGTGACAATATGATGTGCACTGTGCTGACACTAAGGATGCAGTGCAGGAACTGACAAGATATCCCACAGTCTAGAGAGACAGCTTGTCATGTATGCACATCATAAAAGAAGGTGACTAAAACGGGGGTGGTGGATGCAATTGCTAAGTGTGAGTAGCGAGATTCCACCATCCACATTGACATCACGTGGTCTGGTGTAGATTTGGAGCTTATCTCAGAGACCTGGCTAATGCATGAAAGTGATTTCACATATAGAGGAGTATATGTGACAGACGGGGCTGAGGGCCACCCTAAACTTCCAGGAAAGGTCCTATGACACTCCTCACCAGGATGCACAGGCTGGAATGAAGGGCCAATGGAGCCCTCTTTGAGAACAGAGCAGTATTCGATTTTTAAAATAGTTGTAAGGAAGCACATATTTCTTGTAGAAAATTTGTTAAATACATCAATACAGAATTTTAAAATTTTTTATGATATTATTTGAGATGATACTGCATGTTTTTTGAATCCTATCTTTTTTCATGCAGCAATATGTTAAAAAGACTTCCCCATGTCATTAAATAGTGTTTAACAATAATGGTTGCATAATTCTACATTTATGCACCAGAACTGATTTAACCTATTGAGTGGGACCACTTGCAAATCCTTCTATTTGCAGTGAGGGCTAAACAATCAGCTATATTTTCAAAATTGGATTAAATGAAAAGCAGTAGTTAGGGGGAAAAACTTCGATGACCCTGACTACTTAGCTTCATCCCGAATTGACTTCAAGATAATTTAATGTTAATAGAGACTATTTCTGTGTAGTTTTTCTCTTCTCTTATTCTGGAAACATCACCAAAGGAAGCATGTAATGGGGACTGGGTTGACGGGGTGTGTGCTCTACTGCAGGGAAATAACTTTGTTAATTTAATTGCCTTCAAAGGCGAATTGCTCAGAGCAGAGAGAGGACCTCATTTCTGAATTAAGCACCAGCTGCTTTTCCAAGATGGGCCACAGTTAGGAAGGCAAAGGAGCAATTGCCAAGGAAGTCACTGTAAAAATGAAAGTAAAGTTAATGGAAAAAATGATCAAAACAGCTGGGTATTGGCAGAAAAACAAACACACGGACTAACGGAACAGAATGAAAACCCAGAAATAAACCCACAAATATACGGACAAATAATCTTTGACAAAGGAGCAAAAAATATACAATGGGGAAAAGAAAGCCTCTTCAGTAAATGGCGCTGGGAAAATTGGAAAACTACATGCAAAAGAATAAATTTGAACTGCAAACTGTCACCATATACCAAAATATACTCAAAATGGATTAAAGACCTTCACATAACTGTGTAAAAGAAAACACTGGTACTAAACTTATAGACCTTGGGCTCAAGGAGGACTTCATGAACCTGACTTCAAAGGCAAGGGAAGTAAAAGCAAAAATAAATGAGTGGGACTATATCAAATTAAAAAGCTTCTGCACAGCAAAAGAAACCATCAACAAAGCAAAGAGACAGCCAACTGAATGGGAGAAAATATTTGCAAACAACGCCTTTGATAAGGGGCTAATCGCTAAAATATATCAAGAACTAATATGACTCAACAACAAAAACAACCAACCCAATTAAAAAGTGGGCAGAGGACCTTAACAGACACTTAAGCCATGTAGACACACAAATGGCCAGCAGACATATGAAAAAATGCTCATCCTCATTAGCTATCAGGGAAATGCAAATCTAAACCACAGTGAGATCCCACCTCACACCTGTGAGAACGGCTGTTATCAACAAGACAAGGAATAACAAGTGCTGGAGAGGATGTGGAGAAAAAGGAACTCTGGTACACTGCTGGTGGGAGTGCAAACTGGTACAACCACTGTGGAAGGCAGTGTGGAGGGTCCTCAGAAAATTGGGAATGGAGCTACCATTTGACCCAGCAATCCCCCTTCTGGGGATCTACCCAAAAGACTTGAAA